>JACBWV010000946.1:780764-966607 GCA_013435795.1 Chlamydomonas sp. ICE-L | reverse complement strand
CTTTGACAAACATCCGTCTAACTACGACAGTAATTGGGTAGCGTTTTCTGCATACACTTGACCCCCCTTGCAATACTCCATTTAAGTTATGCGTGGCAACAACTCAGTATGCACGTACTCCATATACGAACCTTTCACACACGCGTGTTGCCCAACATGCGAGTTCGTTTCGTCGCCAGTTTCTGATAGACGTTGTATCCGCCTCCTAAACCTCCTCCTCTTCTCCGTTTGATATGTCTCCGCCACCTAAACCTCCTCCTCCTTCTCGTTCGATATGTCTCCGCCACCTAAACCTCCTCCTCCTTCTCCGTTATACTATGTACTCCGCCACCTAACTCCTCCTCCTTCTCCGTTGATATGTCTCCGCCACCTAAACCTCCTCATCCTGCTCCGGTTGATATGTCTCTGCCACCTAAACTCCCTCATCCTTCTCCCGTGATATGTCTCCGCACCCTAAACTCCTTCATCCTGCTCCGGTTGATATGTCCTCCGCCACCTAAACCTCCTCCTCCTCTCCGTTGATATGTCTCCGCCACCTAAACCTCCTCCTCCTTCTCCGTTGATATGTCTCCTCCTCCTAAACATCCTCCTCCGGTTCCTGATCCTTCATTGAGATTCTTCCGATTTGCATGTGATAGTGAAGGCGCCTGTGTTGGACTCGTGTTCGTGTCCCTCTTGCTCTGCCCGCGTCTCTCGTCCGTCTTCCGTTCCGCTCCTTGCTCGGTGGTGTTTGAGTCCAGCACCGGCATGTACTACGGTCTGTCCGCGCCTGCACCCTTTTTCGCGATGGAGGATGTTCTGATGCTAGTACAGAGTGGGGGTATAGATGCGTTCACCGTGGATGCGGGGCTTCTCGTGGTAGCACGATCATTGTGCGCTCCAGCGTCCGCACCAGTGCGGTACTTTCATCAAGAAACACGTGCCTTGAGTTTTCTTGAGCTTGGTTCCGACAACCAAATACGACGCAATTAATCGTCGAAGTCCACGTTTAGTCGTGGATCTGTTTGTGATAATGTTTGGTACTGCCACTTTCCCCCCATGATAAACCGTCTTTTCAGGCAAATTCATTTAATGTACCTATCATCTCTTCTTCATACAGATCTTGAACCACATGTCCAGAATCACAAGACCACACAAAGTAGGGAAATGAGTCCATATCGCATTCAGAACATCGATGTCATTTTGCAAGGCCACCATTCTAAAAGCCTCAAGGATAATCCACATCTCTCTCTGCCACATCTCCTTGTCGCATCTCTCTTGCCAATATGGAAAACCTGTCTATGATTTCCTTCATGTGGATGTGTAGCTTCTACAGAAGTTTTATAAAAAATATGCGTTTTTTTTTCTTATCGGAAAAAGGTGTTTCCCTTATATCGGAAGAACTACTTTGACAAAGAAAGAAAACGAATATGTGTCTGATCATTGAACTTGCAATGCGAAAATTCGGGGGATTCATCGCCCACTCCAAGCATTAAGTGCACGATAAAGATCTGACTTGTGCCTTAAGTTCATTTATACGCATTCACAAGTAAGACACTACATTCCCGTAAGCGACAGTCAGCATTCCAGCATTACCGGATGTGCATGCACAGCTTCAGGCAAGACATCCATAGTTCCTGTGCAATGAGACCACAACTACGACGTGTCTCGTCACCATTCTTTATGAACGTATACCCTCGAAGGCGTCCCACACGTTCCAATGCATCCGGAATCGGGAGCACATCCGACTTGGTGCGAATGTCGGAGTACATGACCACATCGCCCCACTGAACAGGGATACGTTTACACACTTGTATTCTATGTAGTGGGGTAAACAGTATCTCCAACACCAACACCCACAGTCAATGTATCAAGAACACATACACTTCCCATTCAGTGTCGTAAGACCATCCACTTCCAATTGGAAGTAATTGTAACCCACAATACCGTTGATATTCGATGCGGATATCGCCATGTATCCTCCTCCTCCTCCTTCTCCGAACTGAATCATTCCACCTGGTGAATCAAGATGTGCTAGCTTGGAATGTGTTGAAAGACGATTGTAAGTTGTTCGCGTATAGCGTGCCTTTAACGGAGACGTGTGTATCGAAGGTCGCATTGCCATGGACTTTCAGCTCTTTTTGCAGATGCACATCTTGTGTGGAATGGAGTGGAGCTGATAACAATGCCATTCCTCCTCCAGAATCAGTAAGTGTCAGAGCAGCATTCGATAGGAATCCTGATACAGCTATTCCTCCTCTTGCATCGATGATCGAACTGCATGCGAGTTTGGCACCGAATGTAGTTGGTGCATTGGAGAACGCTGCCCGGCGTGAAAGACTGAGGACCATAAGAAGAGAATCGACCGATGGATGTAATCGATGCGGGTACCGTGACATGTCCTCGCAGCTCGGTGTTACTGCAAACTAGGAGGATGTCTTCATCAAGCATGACGAACAAATCAGCAGTTGTTCGTTATTATTATCACACACACACACTTTTTTCACGGGTATTATTATTATTATTATTATTATTTATTTTGAATATATCGGAGTCGTACACTTATCCGCAATGATAAGTGCATCCAACGAAAGATGCACGTGACAAACCAAATAATTGTCCATCTGACTTACGTTTCTCGTAATCTTCTTTTGAAATAAGAGTCGTGATAGATACACCTGAGGATGCATCGATTTCGGTTGTCATCCAGCGCATTTCGTAGGAAGGTTCGGTCACTGGAATAGGTGTTTCGAGTGGTTCCCCAGTATGTGTCTCTCCGGTAACTGGGTCCTCAACAGAAGGACCCTGTGTCGTGGTCACGATAGTGTACACGAGAGATCCGTCTGCATCGAAAACGACATTCCCATATTCATCCTTTTGTACTTCTTCAACATCTACCAAAGGCTGTGAGAAATCACAATCCATCGTGAGTTTTGCGACCGTATAGTTTTGTAATGTACCATCCGGTACATCTCCATCATCTAATACTTGGAGAGACGCGTAACCGGACAAACTACTGGTGGTGACGTAATCACCTGCATGGATAGTTGATCCGGTCTCGTCACATACCCAGATGCATCCTTCGCCGATCGAATTGATTTGGACACGTACATCACCTTATTCTGCGATCTTTAGGAGCTCTGTTCCTGAGATGGCTGCAGATGGACCTGCGGGATGGTCCTGGGTGAGCGAGATCACACCGAATGCACGGGGATCTTTTGGGACCTTGGAAAGAGATACGAGAGGTAGGGCTTGGTTGATTGTCATGGCGCGTCGTCCTCTTAAAAGACCGGATGCGTATGCGTTTTTGTCGGTGACGACAACAAGTCCTTCGTGATCGCGTAGACGTGCTGGAGCTAGCGCGTCCACGAAGCAACGATGTTGGCCTGTGAAGTTCACGAACAAGTTTGAGACCGTCTCTGTAACGGTTGTGAACGCTAAAACAGGGACTGATGAATTAGTGGTACTACCAATTCCGAGTTGGCCGCTGCCGTTTTGTCCCCATGCGTGCACGCGTCCCGTAGAGTCAAGGGCAAGTGTGTGATAGTTGCCACATGCAATGGCCACGATCGTTTTACTGACAAGAGATCCGAAACTCGAGACATCGATCGGAACATTTGATTGAGTGGTAGTATTATTTCCGAGATTGCCGAAGTGGTTGTATCCCCATGCGTGCACACGTCCCGTCGAGTCCAGGGCAAGCGTGTGAGACCAGCCGCCCGCAAGGGCCACGATTGTTTTACCATTCAGAGATCCGAAGCTCGATACATCGATCGGCACTATTGAATTTGTTGTAGTATTATTTCCGAGCTGACCGTATCTGTTGTCCCCCCATGCGTGCACGCGTCCTGTCGAGTCAAGGGCAAGCGTTTGTCGGCCGCCGCCCACAATGGCCACGATCGTTTTACCATTCAGAGATCCGAAGCTCGATACATCGATCGGTACTTATAAATTTGTTGTAGTATTACTTCCGACATGGCCGAAATCGTTCAATCCCCATGCGTGCACGCGTCCCGTAGAGTCAAGGGCAAGCGTGTGATAGATGCCGCCCGAAATAGCCACGATCGTTTTACCGACAAGAGATCCGAAACTCGAGACATCGATCGGCACTATTGAATTTGTGGTAGTATTATTTCCGAGATAGCCGGAGAAGTTGGATCCCCATACGTGCACGCGTCCTGTCGAGTCAAGGGCAAGCGTGTGACTGAAGCCGCCCGAAATAGCCACGATCGTTTTACCGACAAGAGATCCGAAACTCGAAACATCGATCGGGACTATTGAATCAGTGGTAGTATTATTTCCGAGCTGGCCTCTATCGTTTCCTCCCCATGCGTGCACGCGTCCCGTCGAGTCCAGGGCAAGCGAGTGATAGAAGCTGCCCGAAATAGCCACGATCGTTTTACCATTCAGAGATCCATTACTCGATATGGTTTGTAATGTTGTCGTAATCGTTGATGTCGTGTTATTTCCTAGTTGGCCGTAGCCGTTAGATCCACAGGTGATAATGCTACCTGTCGGTGATATCATAATGGAGAAATTACCTATTCTCGAATTCGTTGGCAAGGCACTCCTCCTTCCCCATGTTTTCTGTATTTCCAAAGACAAGATGCGTTGCGGCACACTCCCGTACCCATTCACATCTTCCAACATAGGCGGCATTTCAAAGTGTGTAGACGTCCCCCCCGCCACGAGTGCACGCACATCGTATGCCGCCTCACCATCCCCGATAACTTCCACTAATTGAGGCATCCATGCAGAGCCACTCGAAACGATCGTTTGTCCATTACCACGATCGCCAAAAGTAACGATACAATCGCTCGACACATGCAATGCAGTTTGTTTCAAACCACAAGCTGCACGCAAAGGCGTTGCAGGTGTAGGCATATCTGTCACTGCACCAAATGCATTGATACCCACACCACTCCCGAATCCAGGAGATCGACCCAATTGTCCGACATCGTTCAGACCTGCTGTGTAAACTTTTCCAGATTCGCTACATACAACGACTGTATGATCACCTCCAAGAGCGACATGTGTCGCTTTGGCAAAGTCCAATAAGGACACATCCACGATTGTGTGTACATCTTTATTAGAAGTATCACCCAATCCCAATTTGCCTAGTATACCCGAACCCCAGACACGCAAAGTACCTGAGCCATCGATGGAAGCAGCATGAGATGTACCTGCCGCAATCTGTTTGATCCTTACCAATCCACTTATAAGGGTAGGTGTGAATGTGGATGTTGCAACAATAGTCATTCCAACACCTAATTGTCCACTCGCATTGTTACCGAATGCCATGACCTTATCGTCAGTATTGCGTACGAATGTGAACCCGTTTCCACATGCGACTTCGACTGCCTTCGTGATACTAACAACTTTAGTGGGAACGCTCACTACGGCGCCAGATGTATCCATTCCGCATTGACCATATGTATTATTACCCCAGCACCAGACTTCACCGCTTTTAAAAACGATCGCGCTGTGCGTAACACTCTCTGCTGAACTGATGATGACACTTCCAAAACTTCCAACACCAACATCGACGGGACTGTACCTATCGATCGCCGTATTATCGCCGATCTGACGGGAAGCATTCGTGCCTACCGCCATGAGGGAGGAACTGGAGGTAACGCCTATATTCGTTAGCAATTTGTGAGAACCAAGACCGGTCGATAAGACACGAGGATGGTAGTCACGCGGGGTCTTGTCGATTAAGAGGGGAACTAATGAAGAAGTGATAGTATTATTTCCGAGATTGCCGAATTGGTTTCTTCCCCATGCGTGCACGCGTCCCGTCGAGTCCATGGCAAGCGTGTGACCTTCGCCGCCCGCAATGGCCACGGTCGTTTTACCGACAAGAGATCCGAAGCTCGAGACATCAATCGGAACATTTGATTGAGTGGTAGTATTATTTCTGAGATTGCCGAATTCGTTGTATCCCCATGCGTGCACGCGTCCCGTCGAGTCAAGGGCAAGTGTGTGAATGTTACCACATGCAATGGCCACGATCGTTTTACTGACAAGAGATCCGAAACTCGAGACATCAATCGGAACATTTGATTGAGTGGTATTATTTCTTCCGAGCTGGCCGAAGATGTTGAATCCCCATGCGTGCACGCGTTCCGTCGAGTCAAGGGCAAGCGTGTGTAAGGCACCGCCCGCAATAGCCACGATCGTTTTACCGACAAGAGATCCGAAGCTCGATACATCGATCGGAACATTTGACTGAGTACCAGTTCCGAGCTGACCATGGCCGTTGAATCCCCATGCGTGCACGCGTCCCGTCGTGTCCAGGGCAAGTGTGTGATAGAAGTCGCCCGCAATGGCCACGATCGTTTTACCGACAAGAGATCCGAAGCTCGAGACATCGATCGGAACATTTGATTGAGTGGTAGTATTATTTCCGAGAATGCCGAATTGGTTTCTTCCCCATGCGTGCACGCGTCCTGTCGAGTCCAGGGCAAGTGTGTGACAGGCTCAGCACGCAACAGCTACGATCGTTTTACCGATAAGAGATCCGAAACTCGATACATCGATCGGCAATAATGATGAATTAGTAGTATTATTTCCTAGCTGACCATCGCCGTTGTTTCCCCATGCGTGCAAGCGTCCCGTCGAGTCCAGGGCAAGTGTGTGAAATTGACCGCACGCAACAGCTACGATCCGTCTTCCTTCCTTCATCAGGCGTGAAACGGGTCTGAACGTGCTTTTGTCAATTATAGTTTCATCTCCGAGCTGACCATTATTATTGAAACCTGTAATGAACAATACTCCGTCCGCATCAACGTACGCTGAGTTATTTGCAATGGAACCTACATACAACTTTTTCTTGAACGCTCCGTCATGAATACGGTTCGGGAACCATCGCGTCGTCACATTGGGACTGTTATCACCCACCTGTCCGTATGCATTATCACCAAACGCGATCAATGCATTGTTTCCGGTAAAGTTAAATACCAAAGGATCCGGTGTGGTCGAGATCACCGTATGGTTCCTGCCGCATGCGATATTGTAGCCCGCATATCCCACAAGTTGTGTCGGTGTCAACGATTCTGTGGTGGTCTCTCCTAAACCCAATTGACCCTTATCATTGGCACCGAACACGAAGATGGTGCTGTCATTTTTTATGAAGGCCGAATGGTTGAAGCCTGCAGCGATCTCGACCGACAAACCGTTTTTAGAGCCTGCGCCTCCGCCTGCTAGCACCTGTACAACCAACGTCACAGGAGACGTCTTATTTCCCTGTCCCAATTGACCACGATCGTTACGCCCTACACCTAGCACCTGCCCATCATAGCACGTGAAGAGCGTATGTTCGTGTCCACATGCAACATCTACCACATTCGAGAGCGAGGGGATGATACCCAATGAATTGGCGTGTGGAACGAGTGTAGTAGATGCACCACATTGTCCCTGATCGTTCTTTCCACAAAGGTAGGCGCTACCGTTGTTTAAGAGGACAGCCGAGTGGTACCCCCCGGCAGAGATGGAGCGTGCGGGCACATTGCTACCGTCAGGCATGAGCATGGGCACGATATTGGAATTGATCACCACATTGGCTGAGGATGCGCCTCTCCCAGCTGTCCGTTAGCATCGCTTCCTGCACTCACAACGACTCCATTCGATGTCAGATACATGGAGTGTGTGTAACCTGCAGCAACAGCAATCGCATTTGAAACGCCTGCTACAATACTAAAGTTTGAGGTAGTCACAGTCGAACCTATACCCAACTGTCCGTTGTCGTTCAGACCGGTAGAGATAGCGGTACCGTCTGTGCGAACGCAGAGTGTGAAGCCATCGCCACATGCTACCAACGACGCATTATTGATGCCTGGCACCTTGGTGGGTACTGTGATAGTGTTGGACGTGTGGCCTAGACCCAGTTGCCCATAGTCGTTGCGACCGTATACGAACAGCTCGCCATTGCGTACATAGGCCGAGTGGTCTTGCGCCGCGCCTGTGAATAGATAGGCGGATTCGGTATTTGTCAATGGTTGAGGGTAGACACGTCGGGGAATGACGTAATTGGCCAAGTAATTCCAAGAGTATTCGTCGATGTTCATTCCGCCGCTACTGAATACCTCTGTACCTTTGTATATATTGGCAGTTTTGGAGATGCGCAAGTTGCCCCTGAGAAGGATATCGCCATTGCTATCGAGGGACCCGATGCCGTACGTCTGATTGGAAGCTGATACGGCACTATCGTATGCTGATTTGACCGCTGCAGAACTGGCTGCGACATTGCTACTTGTGGAAGTGACAATACTTGAGATGGCCGTTCCTCCAAGTGTGTTAAATGTAGCAGATGTTCCATAGATATCTGTTGCATACAGTTTTGCGAACTTCTTTGTTACTGTTCCTAATTCTGAGACATTGTCGTTGAGAGGCACGATATTTGAAGATGTTGTGATTTGCGTATTGGCTTGTAAATTGGAAGATGATGCAATGAGCGTATTATATGCTCCTGCAGCAAATCCTATGACATTACTTGATGCATTGAACATTCCTGTGTCTGTATCTTGTTCAAATGACATCGATGGTGATTCTTTAACACCTGGTCGCGTTCGCACTCCTTTAATGGGTGCATTATCGCTATGTAAGATGTTTGATGTCGACTGTGATTTCGCATAGATTTCAGACAATCGGATCATTTGATATAGGGGTATCTGTAATCGGTAATCAGAAAAACGATACATGGAAGCTGACACGCTGTGCCTACAGTCGGCGGAACAGTAAAATGAAACATATATCAGATGGAAATAAATGTACGACATCGCCGTTAGAAAATTGGCGTTAAGAATGGTCGCTGACTTTTGGGTGTGTTAAAAACTTCTGTGTTTACGAACATCAGTCGTGTGTGAAGATGAATGAATGGACTGACGGGGGGCTACTAAAGCCGCCTTGGTGTGTGTGAAGATGAATGAATGGACGAACGGGGGGCTGCCTGAGAAAGCCTCCGTGCGTCAAGTTCTCTCGGGTGGCCTTGCGCGCCACAAGTCATATCCGTACACGCGAGTCAGCAGCTCAATTCCACTGTCCCGCTCTGCGGGACCCGCGTCACCCCCCCCCCCCCCCCCTTAGAATTCCCATAGTGTTGTCAAGCAGAAGTCTGCTTGCGACGACACATGTTCCCAAACACGTGTGTAAACAAGTCAGAGCTTCATGACCCCTTTAATCTGAGTGAGTTTAACTATATTTGCTTATTAATCATGTTAACGAGAATATCGTGGTTCTTTTTTATATCACGGATCTCCAGCCTGCAGACTCCGTATCGTTCTTTTGTCGGTACTTTCGAGAGTGTCCATAGAAGGACCAGCCGCACTTAAGCGATCGCCTCTTCCCCAGTACCGTGGCCCAAAAGAACACGGGGTCTTTGTTGATGTGAAAGACGGATGTAAGTTTTTCGCGTATAGCGTGCACTGTAACATTTGTTGTTATTGACAATAATCGTCAAAAGTTTGATAAATGCCAATTTTCTAACAACGTTGTCGTACACTTATCCGCAATGATAAGTGCATCCAACAAAAGATGCACGTGACAAACCAAATAATTGTCCATCTGACTTACGTTTCTCGTAATCTTCTTTTGAAATAAGAGTCGTGATAGATACACCTGAGGATGCATCGATTTCGGTTGTCATCCAGCGCATTTCGTAGGAAGGTTCGGTCACTGGAATAGGTGTTTCGAGTGGTTCCCCAGTACGTGTCTCTCCGGTAACTGGGTCCTCAACAGAAGGACCCTGTGTCGTGGTCACGATAGTGTACACGAGAGATCCGTCTGCATCGAAAACGACATTCCCATATTCATCTTTTTGTACTTCTTCAACATCTACCAGAGGCTGAGAGAAATCACAATCCATCGTGAGTTTTGCGACCGTATAGTTTCGTAATGTACCATCCGGTACATCTCCATCATCTAATACTTGGAGAGACGCGTAACCGGACAAACTACTGGTGGTGACGTAATCACCTGCATGGATAGTTGATCCGGTCTTGTCACATACCCATATGCATCCTTCGCCGATCGAATTGATTTGGACACGTACATCACCTTGTTCTGCGATCTTTAGGAGCTCTGTTCCTGAGATGGCTGCAGATGGACCTGCGGGATGGTCCTGGGTGAGCGAGATCACACCGAATGCACGGGGATCTTTTGGGACCTTGGAAAGAGATACGAGAGGTAGGGCTTGGTTGATTGTCATGGCGCGTCGTCCTCTTAAAAGACCGGATGCGTATGCGTTTTTGTCGGTGACGACAACAAGTCCTTCGTGATCGCGTAGACGTGCTGGAGCGAGCGCGTCCACGAAGCAACGATGTTGGCCTGTGAAGTTCACGAACAAGTTTGAGACCGTCTCTGAAGCGGTTGTGAACGCTAAAACAGGGACTGATGAATTAGTGGTACTACCAATTCCGAGTTGGCCGCTGCTGTTTCTTCCCCATGCGTGAAAGCGTCCCGTAGAGTCAAGGGCGAGCGTGTGAAGGCCGCCTCCCGAAATAGCCACAATCGTTTTACCGACAAGAGATCCGAAACTCGATACATCGATCGGGACTGATGAAGAAGTGCCAGTAGTATTTCCGAGCTGGCCTTCGTCGTTTCTTCCCCATGCGTGCACGCGTCCCGTAGAGTCAAGGGCAAGCGTGTGAAATATACCGCCCGCAATGGCCACGATCGTTTTACCGACAAGAGATCCGAAACTCGAGACATCGATCGGAACTAATGAATTAGTGGTAGTAGTATTTCCGAGATTGCCGCTGGTGTTTCTTCCCCATGCGTGCACGAGTCCTGTCGAGTCAAGGGCAAGCGTGTGATTGGAGCCGCCCGCAATGGCCACGATCGTTTTACCATTCAGAGATCCGAAACTCGATACATCGATCGGGACATTTGATTGAGTGGTAGTATTATTTCCGAGCTGGCCATTAATGTTGTATCCCCATGCGTGCACGCGTCCAGTCGAGTCAAGGGCAAGCGTGTGATTGGAGCCGCCCGCAATGGCCACGATCGTTTTACCGACTAAAGATCCGCAACTCGATACATCGATCGGAACATTTGATTGAGTGGTAGTATCATTTCCGACCTGTCCCCATGAGTGCACGCGCCCCGTTGAGTCAAGGGCAAGTGTGTGAATGTTACCACATGCAATGGCCACGATCGTTTTACCATTCAGAGATCCATTACTCGATATGATTTGTAATGTTGTCGTCGCACCTGTTGATGTCGTGTTATTTCCTAGTCGGCCGTAGCCGTTCAATCCACAGGTGATAATGCTACCTGTCGGTGATATCATAATGGAGAAATCACCTATTCTCGAATTCGTTGGCAAGGCACTCCTCCTTCCCCATGTTTTCTGTATTGCCAAAGACAAGATGCGTTGCGGCACACTCCCGTACCCATTCACATCTTCCGACATAGGCGGCATTTCCACGTGTGTAGACGTTGCTCCCGCCACGAGTGCACGCACATCGTATGCCGCCTCACCATCCCCGATAACTTCCACTAATTGAGGCATCCATGCAGCGCCACTAGAAACGATCGTTTGTCCATTACCACGATCGCCAAAAGTAACGATACGATCGCTCGACACATGCAATGCAGTATGTTTCAAACCACAAGCTGCACACAAAGGCGTTGCAGGTGTAGGCATATCTGTCACTGCACCAAATGCATTGATACCCACACCACTCCCGAATCCAGGAGATCGACCCAATTGTCCGACATCGTTCAGACCTGCTGTGTAAACTTTTCCAGATTCGCTACATACAACGACTGTATGATCACCTCCAAGAGCGACATGTGTCGCTTTGGCAAAGTCCAATAAGGACACATCCACGATTGTGTGTACATCTTTATTAGAAGTATCACCCAATCCCAATTTGCCTAGTATACCCGAACCCCAGACACGCAAAGTACCTGAGCCATCGATGGAAGCAGCATGAGATGTACCTGCCGCAATCTGTTTGATCCTTACCAATCCACTTATAAGGGTAGGTGTGAATGTGGATGTTGCAACAATAGTCATTCCAACACCTAATTGTCCACTCGCATTGTTACCGAATGCCATGACCTTATCGTCAGTATTGCGTACAAATGTGAACCCGTTTCCACATGCGACTTCGACTGCCTTCGTGATACTAACGACTTTAGTGGGAACGCTCACTGCAGCACCAGCTGTATTCATTCCGCATTGACCATATGTATTATTACCCCAGCACCAGACTTCACCGCTTTTTAAAACGATCGCGCTGTGCGTAACACTCTCTGCTGAACTGATGATGACACTTCCAAAACTTCCAACACCAACATCGACGGGACTGTACCTATCGATCGCCGTATTATCGCCGATCTGACGGGAAGCATTCTTGCCTACCGCCATGAGGGAGGAACTGGAGGTAACTCCGATATTCGTTAGCAATTTGTGAGAACCAAGACCGGTCGATAAGACACGAGGATGGTAGTCACGCGCGGTCTTGTCGATTAATAGGGGAACATTTGATTGAGTGTTATTGTTTATTCCGAGCTCGCCGAAATCGTTTCATCCCCATGCGTGCACGCGTCCCGTCGAGTCCATGGCAAGCGTGTAATATAAGCCGCCCGAAATAGCCACGATCGTTTTACTGACCAGAGATCCGAAACTCGAGACATCGATCGGGACTGATGAATTAGTGTTAGTATTATTTCCGAGCTGACCTTCACTGTTGCTGCTTACTTCACTGTTGCTTCCCCATGCGTGCACGCGTCCCGTCGAGTCCAGGGCAAGTGTGTGACAGGCGCCGCACGCAACAGCTACGATCGTTTTACCGACAAGAGATCCGAAGCTCGAGACATCGATCGGGACTGATGAATCAGTGGTAGTAGTATTTCCGAGCTGGCCTTCGTCGTTTTTTCCCCATGCGTGCACGCGTCCTGTCGAGTCCAGGGCAAGTGTGTGTACAAGGCCGCCCGCAATGGCCACGATCGTTTTACCGACAAGAGATCCGAAGCTCGAGACATCGATCGGGACTGATGAATCAGTGGTAGTATTATTTCCGAGCTGACCGGTAACGTTCCATCCCCATGCGTGCACGCGTCTTGTCGAGTCAAGGGCAAGCGTTTGCGTGCCGCACGCAACAGTTACGATCCGTCTTCCTTCCTTCATCAGGCGTGAAACGGGTCTGAACGTGCTTTTGTCGATTGTTGTTTCATCCCCGAGTTGACCATCATAATTATAACCTGTAATGAACAACACTCCGTCCGAATCAACGTAGGCGGATGAAAGTGAAGAATATCCCACCCCCAACTTTTTCTTGAACGTTCCGTCATGAATACGGTTCGGGAACCATCGCGTCGTCACATTGGGATTTTTATCACCCACCTGTCCGTATGCATTATCACCAAACGCGATCAATGCATTGTTTCCGGTAAAGTTAAATACCAAAGGATCCGGTGTGGTCAAGATCACCGTATGGTTCCTGCCGCATGCAATATCGTAGCCCGCATATCCCACAAGTTGTGTCAGTGTCAACGATTCTGTGGTGGTCTCTCCTAAACCCAATTGACCCTTATCATTGGCACCGAACACGAAGATGGTGCTGTCATTTTTTATGAAGGCCGAATGGTTGAAGCCTGCAGCGATCTCGACCGACAAACCGTTTTTAGAGCCTGCGCCTCCGCCTGCTAGCACCTGTACAACCAACGTCACAGGAGACGTCTTATTTCCCTGTCCCAATTGACCACGATCGTTACGCCCTACACCTAGCACCTGCCCATCATAGCACGTGAAGAGCGTATGTTCGTGTCCACATGCAACATCTACCACATTCGAGAGCGAGGGGATGATACCCAATGAATTGGCGTGTGGAACGAGTGTAGTAGATGCACCACATTGTCCCTGATCGTTCTTTCCACAAAGGTAGGCGCTACCGTTGTTTAAGAGGACAGCCGAGTGGTACCCCCCGGCAGAGATGGAGCGTGCGGGCACATTGCTACCGTCAGGCATGAGCATGGGCACGATATTGGAATTGATCACCACATTGGCTGAGGATGCGCCTCTTCCCAGCTGTCCGTTAGCATCGCTTCCTGCACTCACAACGACTCCATTCGATGTCAGATACATGGAGTGTGTGTAACCTGCAGCAACAGCAATCGCATTTGAAACGCCTGCTACAATACTAAAGTTTGAGGTAGTCACAGTCGAACCTATACCCAACTGTCCGTTGTCGTTCAGACCGGTAGAGATAGCGGTACCGTCTGTGCGAACGCAGAGTGTGAAGCCATCGCCACATGCTACCAACGACGCATTATTGATGCCTGGCACCTTGGTGGGTACTGTGATAGTGTTGGACGTGTGGCCTAGACCCAGTTGCCCATAGTCGTTGCGACCGTATACGAACAGCTCGCCATTGCGTACATAGGCCGAGTGGTCTTGCGCCGCGCCTGTGAATAGATAGGCGGATTCGGTATTTGTCAATGGTTGAGGGTAGACACGTCGGGGAATGACGTAATTGGCCAAGTAATTCCAAGAGTATTCGTCGATGTTCATTCCGCCGCTACTGAATACCTCTGTACCTTTGTATATATTGGCAGTTTTGGAGATGCGCAAGTTGCCCCTGAGAAGGATATCGCCATTGCTATCGAGGGACCCGATGCCGTACGTCTGATTGGAAGCTGATACGGCACTATCGTATGCTGATTTGACCGCTGCAGAACTGGCTGCGACATTGCTACTTGTGGAAGTGACAATACTTGAGATGGCGTTCCTCCGAGTGTGTTAAATGTAGCAGATGTTCCATAGATATCTGTTGCATACAGTTTTGCGAACTTCTTTGTTACTGTTCCTAATTCTGAGACATTGTCGTTGAGAGGCACGATATTTGAAGATGTTGTGATTTGCGTATTGGCTTGTAAATTGGAAGATGATGCAATGAGCGTATTATATGCTCCTGCAGCAAATCCTATGACATTACTTGATGCATTGAACATTCCTGTGTCTGTATCTTGTTCAAATGACATCGATGGTGATTCTTTAACACCTGGTCGCGTTCGCACTCCTTTAATGGGTGCATTATCGCTATGTAAGATGTTTGATGTCGACTGTGATTTTGCATAGATTTCAGACAATCGGATCATTTTATATAGGGGTATCTGTAATCGGTAATCAGAAAAACAATACATGGAAGCTGACACGCTGTGCCTACAGTCGGCGGAACAGTAAAATGAAACATATCAGATGGAAATAAATGTACAACATCGCCGTTAGAAAATTGGCGTTAAGAATGGTCGCTGACTTTTGGGTGTGTTAAAAACTTCTGTGTTTACAAACATCAGTCGTGTTTGAAGATGAATGAATGGACTAACGGGGGGCTGCTGAAGCCGCCTTGGTGTGTGTGAAGATGAATGAATGGACGAACGGGGGGCTGCCTGAGAAAGAGTAAGATAAACACCGGTCAACAAGACTTCTCACTCACCTCACTCAACACCTCACCATACGAGTATGTTGTTCCTAAGGATACGATAAATTCGCCCTCGCCGACCCTGACAGGCTTGCTGCGCATTGTCAACTACCAACCCAAGAGCCTGAATGTGAACTGGTATCCATGATAGGGCTCCTAACATGGGCCTCCGAATGCTAGTGACTTCAAGCAACTGGGCTGTCTTGACTTCCGCAAGGGTGAGTGTCGACCAGAATGCATCTGCTCCGCACATATGCCTGCATTCGCCGCGAAACCTCAACCAGTGAGCGTGCGTAGCCGTAACATAGAAGTCTGGTCCACCAACAACGACTTCGATGTTCATTGGCACTTGGCGCTCCTTGGTCCATTCGTCCATGACGCTGCATCCCAAATCCTTCCCGTCCGATTGGAGTTTTCCACGGTACTGTCATTGTAGACCCTGCGAAAGACAAATAGGTTGGTAAAGCAAATGATTGAGATTCAGATTCAGATTCAAAATCAGATTCAGATATAGAGAAAAACCAAACTCAGAATACCCATAGTCCTCCCGATCATAATCGGGAGCATTGTCAAACCCAACGAACGAATGATTGAGAAAAACCAAACTCAGAATACCCACGGTCCTCCCGATCATAATCGGGAGCATTGACAAACCCAACGAGCGAATGATTGAGAAAACCAAATTCGGAATACACAAAGTCCTCCCGATCATAATCGGGAGCATTGTCAAACTCAACGATCGAATGATTGAGAATACCAAATTCGGAATACACACATTCCTCCCGATCATAATCGGGAACAGTGACAAACCCAACGAGCGAATGATTGAGAAAACAAAACTCGGAATACACACAGTCCTCCCGATCATAATCGGGAGCACTGACAAACCCAACGAGCGAATGATTCAGGAAACATGTACTCCGTTTTTTTTTTTTTTTTTTTTTTTTTTACTCGGCATACCCATAGTCCTCCCGATCATAATCGGGAGCATTGTCAAACCCAACGAACGAATGATTGAGAAAAACCAAACTCAGAATACCCACGGTCCTCCCGATCATAATCGGGAGCATTGACAAACCCAACGAGCGAATGATTGAGAAAACCAAATTCGGAATACACAGAGTCCTCCCGATCATAATCGGGAGCATTGTCAAATCCAACGAGCGAATGATTGAGAAAACCAAATTCGGAATACACACATTCCTCCCGATCATAATCGAGAGCATTGTCAAACCCAACGAGCGAATGATTAAGAAAACCAAATTTGGAATACACAGAGTCCTCCCGATCATAATCGGGAGCATTGTCAAACCCAACGAGCGAATGATTGAGAAAACCAAATTCGGAATACACACAGACCTCCCGATGATAATCGGGAGCACTGACAAACCCAACGAGCGAATGATTCAGAAAACATGTACTCGGCATTTTTTTTTTTTTTTTTTTTTGTACTCGGCATACCCACGGTCCTCCCGATCATAATCGGGAGCATTGTCAAACCCAACGAACGAATGATTGAGAAAAACCAAATTCAGAATACCCACAGTCCTCCTGATCATAATCGGGAGCATTGACAAACCCAACGAGCGAATGATTGAGAAAACCAAATTCGGAATACACAGAGTCCTCCCGATCATAATCGAGAGCACTGACAAACCTAACGAGCAAATGATTCAAAAAACATGTACTCAGCATTTTTTTTTTTTTTTTTTTTTGTACTCGGCATACCCATAGTCCTCCCTATCATAATCGGGAGCATTGTCAAACCCAACGAACGAATGATTGAGAAAAACCAAACTCAGAATACCCACAGTCCTCTTGATCATAATCGGGAGCATTGTCAAACCCAACGAGCGAATGATTGAGAAAAACCAAACTCAGAATACCCACAGTCCTCCAATCATAATCGGGAGCATTGTCAAACCCAACGAGCGAATGATTGAGAAAACCAAACTCGGAATACACACAAACTCTTCTTGCACGTATCCGCTGATGCAATGGACAACAAGAAGACTAATCTTCCTCAGTCACGCCACTTCTCACATACAAAGAAGACTGCAGGAGGTGATCTTCTAAAGACACGCATCATGTGTGAGTACAAATACAGCGCACGTAGGACATGTCCTCCCGATCATAATCGGGAGCATACACAGTATTTAAAACTTGAAATGATTACTTAACAAAATAATGCTAATATTCTGACTTCATGTTTCCTTCTATGTTAACTCAGGATTATTCTCCCAGGGAAGAGGCTTCATTGGTTATTGGGCTTTGCCATTCTACTCGCAGTCCATCAATCTGACTATATCATGCTTCCAACATTTCTTCAACCGGGTCCTTGAAGAAGAGGGGCAGCTTCCACCGTATTGCTTCTTGCAAATGGACAACGCGGCAAAGGACAACAAGAACGCTTTCATGTTCGCATACTTGTCCTTGCTGGTTGAGAACTGGTTTGAGGAGGTGTACGTCCATTTCCTCCCTCCCGGACACACACATAGCAATCTTGACCAAAAGTACTCTGTGATCTCGCAAGGGTTAAAGAACATGGAAGTGTACACCATGGACCATCTGATGGGCATTGTTGGTAACTTATTCAAGAGAATGGGCCCTTACACAAGGCAAGACGTCGTGACCTCTATAGGGGACTTCTCCGCTGTCCTCCTAGACAACGTTTACAAGTTGTTCGGACATGGCACTAGCACCGTCAAAGGAGTTAATCGCCGTTTACACGCATTCAAGATAACGAAAGGTCCCAACGGGAGAGTCGGTAAGAATACTTGATATACTGATATTTACAAATGCTATTTATAAATGCTACCGTGCGTGTATGTACTGTCTGCACAATGCTCCCGATTATGCTCGGGAGGAATATGGGTGTGCCATGTCCTCATTGATTTACATGTACAGTCTTCAATAGAAACTAAATGATACAAAGGAAATTGTACCTAGGACCTAGGATGTATTATCCAAGGGATGCTCCCGAGTATAGTCGGGAGGAATATGGGTGTCCTAAATGATTGACTAATATACAATACATGTTTGCACACCAACAATTGCAGGGGTCTATTACAAGGAGTATGACGAGTCAGGATCTTGGAGAGGACAGTGGGACAATGACGCTGAACCTATTTACGTCCTCCAAGGCTTCCCACTGGTGGACACCATAACAGTATTTAAGGAAGCCCCCAAGATCAAGATTGAAGAGCTCGAGAATATCGAGGCAAACTGGGCGGCTGTCTGGAAGACTATTCATAACGAGAAGCCCGGAGGTGACGTCTTTGCAGGCCACATGGCCGATGGTCCTGTACAAACCGCCGGTGACGACCGTGCAGGACCCGTAGCTGATGTCCGTGTACGACACGCAGCGGAGGACCTTCTGGTTCTAGAACCAGCAGCCGATGACCAGCAGCCGATGGATGAACCAGCAGCCGATGGCCCATCCCATGCCCAGTCCTTCTAACATATTGCCGAGATGCTTCGTGAAACTTGGGAAGCCAGCAATAAGTGGTGGACTGATTTCTTCAAAGTTGAGAAGAGTTATTGGAGCACTCAACCAGATGATGCTGTGACTGGGGAGTACCCGAAAGACCAACATTTTGTCGACTTCCCATCGGAGTTGTCAGCAACCAGTCGTGTTCTGACACAGTCTGAGAAATCAATGGCCAAGCGCTTGATAGCAGCATTGGATGACTTGTCCATGGATGTGTCAGACCTTTTACCTGCAAGTAACGAGATTGCCAAGACTATGAAGGTTGCACACACTTTGGAGACTAATATGGAAAGGCCAGAGGAGGAGGATGTGTTGTACTTATATTCTTCACAAGGGACGAAGCCGGATAGAAGAATAGCCTACGAGCCCACTACTGATTTGGTTGTTGGTCATGTCGCTGTGGTCAAGGTACAAATGGATGACTCTAGCGGATTGAGAGGATGGGACGTGGTGGAGGTCAAATCACTACCAGTGAATGGAGAAGTGGAATGTGTGTATTTAAAGCCCTTGTACTCTGGGGCTCAGAAGTTGGTGTACACTGAAACACAATACCCAACTTGGCCAGAAGATTGGATGGACCACAAGCTTGTGCCTATTACCGTGGGGGTTAGGAGAAAAGCAACATGGACGGGCGATATTCCCATTGACGCATTTCAATTTAGCTGCGAACCCACCAAGGGTATGAAGATCCAGAGAAAGTACCACACAAGCATGCTCCTAGCTTGTCAATCCATTAAGAAGGACACCAGGGCAGAGGCTGTGCAATCGGATGGAGACAATGCAGACATTGCTGAGGAGGAGGAGATGGAGGAGGAGGAAGATGGGGATGGGGACATGGAGGAGGAGAAGGAGGAGGAAGAGGAGGACGAGGAGGGGGGGGAGGAGGAGGAGTAAGATGTTTGACACATAGCCGTTTTTTACTAAATTAGAAAAATTAAATGAATTATACTTACGATTTTTATTGTAAGATGTAAAAGCTGAATTCTGCCTGCCGCCTTATAACCGTCCGCTTTCCCTTTATTTCTTACAATTATAATTGTAAGACACGAATTGATGTTAACACCTTTTGTTACAAAATATGGCATTTCAACGTTGTAACATTCGCAATCTGTACGTTTCTCCGTCTTTCAAGCTCATTTCAAGCATATTTTGTCAAAATTGACTACAATCTTACGTTTTTTATCGTAAGATTGCATTTGAAAAGCATCAAAAGACCCCCAAAAAGTGATTGTAAGATTGGAAATCCGTTCGGAAGCAGGAACGCCCATTCCTTGGGTTTGTTTGAGGTCTTGGTATTACTTGGCGACACCAAAGCAGAATGGAAATCTTCATCTGTATAAATTCAAATACTTGTACTGTTAAGTATTAATTGAATATATAAAAGCCACCGCCGTACCAGATGTGATCGTCACTGAGTTATTGAATAGTCCGGAATAGGCAGTATCCGCGCTATCATAGTTCTGTATACCCCACCCAGTGTTGATTTGAAGACCAGGACCGGGTGAGTTTCCGTCAAGGTTTCCCTGTATCGCGGCGCCCCAAATACCATCATCTTGAGACACATATACCCGATTTGCAAACGTTGCGTAATTTAACGAGTTGCTGAAGCACCACTTTCTGACAGATGAATCACTTGTGAAAATTAGCCCTCCGGATGCATTGAACACATTAAACGTGTATGTGGCGCCATAGTTTGTGGTGTTGGCTTTGTTAAAGAAAGAGTCGAAGCTGTTTGTTCCGTCCGTGAACGTCCATTCGATCGTGAATTGTTGCACGTCGTTAAGGAAGTACATGCCGTACAGCTTTGTGAAAGTGACCGCAAGCTTCTCGGTGTTAAACTGCCCTACACCCGTTATCAGGGTCGTTTTTGTTAGTCGTTCGGCTAACGCTCCGATTGTGGGTGTGGCAAACAGAGTCCCCCCTAAGAGCTCAATTGATGTTTTAGCTGTGTCGACCACCGGTGACAGTGACGCAATAAAGCGACTCAAAACACCAAACCCTATCTCTGTCACAATGTGACAGAGATAGATGTCATTCAAGCTGTCAAAGTCAGAGATAGATGTCATTCAAGCTGTCAAAGTCAGAGTATTTACCATATCCCGAAGTAACCGTCCCACCAGACATGAACCAATTACCGTTGGTGTGGTTAAATGACGATGTTCTTGTGCCCAGAGGGAGCTTGTATAGAATATTCCAGACGTTGTTGCCCCACCCGTATATGTAACCGTCAAGTTCTTGTGTGCCCATTGAGCCACCGCTCGATGCGTTTTCCCCGCCAAAGTAACCAGATGTCTTATATCTACCGTCGAAATCAAGGTTTTGGTCCTGCGTGAAATTGAACACGACCCAATCCGCTCCGTCTGCTTGGCCATCACCTTGTATCACCCTCGCACGATTGTACAGTGAGAAAAAATCTGTTCCATTGTTTTGCCCCCCTACATAGTATAGCGTATCGTGCCCCCCAGACCATAAACTATTATTGTTGTTGGTGGATGTGTTTGCCACCCCGAATGACTGCAAATAGTTGAGCACTGTGCGCGGACCACCAGGTATGACGGCATACACAAATGCGTTATTCACTCCTGTAAACCATGGGATGATCTTAGTCGTCGTCATCATCGTGAACGTCTTGGATACGGGGATCGCGCCAGGTCCCGTGGCAGTGACCGTGACACTGTTGTTTACTCTCGTGCCTGCCGTCGCCGTGATGACGCCCGTTGAGGAGTTTATCGTCACGCCGGTGGGGTTGCCCGTCATCGTCCATGTTACGGTGCCATAGTTGGACGAGCTAACGAGGTAGCTCGCCATCAAAAACGTAACATTCGCTGACGTGTTCGTGCCGGTCAGCGTGGGGATCGTGTTGAGTACCGGTGTTTTGATCTTGTAAGCGCCATAGAAATCGCTCATCTTGATGTTGTAATTATTAGATGGCACGTTGGGTGCGGCAGCATTTGCTCCCACCGCCGCAAGCACGCCGTATGCTCCGCCTCTGCAGTATTCTGATAGCTTCAGATTCTGTCCCGCTGCGGCCGTTTGACCGAACTGTGCAGCGAGGTCTGATAATTTGATCGGTCCTGAGTTTTGCAACACCATCCTATTTTGCAACGCCATTATAAAAGTGCTCTCACAATCGCAAGGCTGGTTCTTGGGTAACTTGGTTCCTACCGAGCTTGACAGCGCAATCATGAAAAAGTATGGGGGGCGTTGGGCACTACATTCTGATGGTGGCAGAAGCAGCAGCAACGGCAACCGGGAGAAGCATCACTTGGAGAGGTTCTTTTTTTCGCCCTGGGGGGAGTTTGACGGAACTTCTCGTACGCCACCTTGAGTGTGATGCACGCTGGAACGTTTTCCACGGAAATGACTGCCTTGAAAACAGTATCAAGAATCGATATGTTGTTCAGAAGTGGATTCTAAAGTCGTGTGCTCTTCTCAATCCGTCTTGGAATTTGTTGTCCCCTCAAGGGATCAGATTAACCGCAATCCCATTCATGTCATGAGACAGCCTCTTGCACATAATGCACCGGTCACCAGCTGCCAACTTGGAGGCATGAGTTGTTGCATCAGGAAAATTTGCCTGCATAAGGATTGATGAGTTGAGACAGTTATAATGAAAAAATAACGCTTTGAATACATGAGTCACATGACAGGCACATGCAGGTGTTGTCATTCATCTTTCTTGCTTGATCATGATCCCAAGTCGTGCGACTGGTGTGACATCGATGCGAGCAAATGGGAGCTGATTGCGAATGTAGCAGCACTTCATGGTAAATTAGAGTGTCTCGTCAATGCATGGCATCATGGACAATGTTTCATCAATTCATACCGGGTCGCCCTTCATGCAGCTGCATGTGGGCAAATGGCTTGTCTTTTATTCTTGTTTGATCAGTGCGGAGCAGCCCATGCTATGCATATTCATGAACATGAACATGTGGAGAAGGATGTGCTTATGGGGCTGAGCAATGTTGCAGCATTGGGGGGAAATGTTGAATGTCTCATGCTGGTACATAGACAAGGATCCCCTATGCATCCTTCTCTGTCAACCTGGACTTTACACATTTGTGCCACTTTCGATTGCACATGCAAGGGTGGACATGCTGCATGCTCACGGTATGCATCCACCTGACGGATAGAACAACCGTCTTCCCCTGCGCCGCGTCCGCATCGATGTCGCCTAGGACCTCCGTCCGGTTTCCACAGTACTGATCGAGGCGTTGCGAGAATAGCGTGGGGTGACAGTTGACAAAATCGAGGTCGACATAAAATGAGTGCGCCACCGCGTTCCTTTTGACTCCCGCATGACACACACATTGAGTCTGCTTTAATCCTCCGTGTGAGAATTAGTATGCGCAAGTCACGTGATCCCCGCAATCCGCATGACTGCCGACATGATCGATCATGTATGTATCATGTATGTATCATGTATGTATCATCTTCTGTGTCGACGACAAGTATTTCGTGTGCGCTTCGAAAAACGAGTGTAAACCACGCAAAATCCAGTTCCTTGCATGTTATGAACGGATTTTCTGTATGCCCTGCGTTCCACACATGCAAATATTTTCGGGTGCTATTGAATATAATGTTTGCTACAGCATCATTACAAATCGTCTCCTCTGTACTTGTACCAGCTATAAAGCTAGGTTCATGTTATCGAGTTGCGCAACAACACATACCACTCTGTGGGGCGAGCTTACAAGTCATTGCAGGCCCTCACGCAGATTTTGGTACGCAACCCTTGTACACCATCCAATTACTTGACCCGCCTCCACAATGTGATCTTCCATACTTTAATAGTAAATTTGAGAGTGCATTTGAGCACGTCACCATCAAAATAGATGGGCCACACTAAGCTGGTGGTTTCCGCAAATCCGACAATAACAGTATGCTTGAGACGACACGTGTTTTCGCGCACCCTCGAACCACGAGTGTAAACAATCGATTCTTTACACCAGCCTGTATCCTTTGCGATTCCCCTATCGATATACGAGATCTATTGTATAGTGTGATCACCGTTTGCGATTACTTTACCGGGTTTTCCGTCATTTGTGAGTGATATCTTACAGTATCGAGGTATTGACACAGGTGCCGCCGTGATGCGAGAGGTCACCGTGTGATGTGACTCGACTCGACAGGTGCCGCCATGATGCGCGAGGTCGCTCTGTTACTCGACACAGGTTCCGTCGTGATGATAGTGGTCGGTTCTGTCTGTCTTGACAAGATCGGTCGGTCGGTCGGTCTTGACAAGATCGGTTACAAATCTTGAATTGGTCAACTTTTCAGAATCCCCAAAATAGAAGGTGTCCCAATATCAAATGTCCCTAGCTGTATGTGTCGGCTACCTTGACACCACTCTCATCGATCCGATATCCTTATCAAAGAAGGCTGCATACCGTGTTCCTCTGTATGCGCTCGCCTGGATGTGCATCGCCTCACTTATGTCATTTGGATCATCATCAGTATCCGACGATCTGCCTGAACGACGACCCTCATAATCCTTTTTTTTTTTAATAATGTTTTTGGTATCGTCCGCACTGCGTGTAGCCCGTGTGCGAGCAGTGCGTATATTGCCTCGTCCCTGTGTTGTGTTTGCGAATCTATCCATTCTTCGAGTCCCATGTGAAACCCAATAGGTAAAGATACGGTCAATGTCTTTGTAGGTTTCATCTTGTTTTTGTTTTCCGTTTCCATGTATTCTCCTCTTCTTCTGTTACACTCAGACCGGTCAATAATGTTACAGTATATTGAATCAATTCCAATTCTCTATGTACAACTTGGACAGACGGTCGATTGTTGTACACATGTACCCTCACCGCCAACTGGTCGCGATGGCAAGAAGAATTGGGGCGGCACCCATGTAGAACCTGGCATACGCACCAATCTGTTCAGATCTCGAAGAGTCTCTATCCGGAATGATATCACCGACGATGTCAGCCGTCTCGAGGTTCCAAACGTCAGTTTGACGCTGAGACTTGAAGATCAGACCCTTGCGATAATATTGCACCGAGCTGTACGACCTGGTACCTCCGTCGAGTCCTGTTACAGTCACGATATCAGTAACACCCGGGTCTACCGCAGCCACTACCACATTCACGTGCGTGCGTGTGTTTGCTCCATCCAGTAGTGTGGTGTCTTCTGGTTGATGTGAACTGTGGTACGTCGCTTGTTCCGCGCCTACGATCACTAGGCTACTTCTGCTTGAGGCGTGTTTGTGTATGGCTAGATATGACTTAATACACCAATACGATTTTGAATCAACAAATTGCAAGATGTCTGTACTTTCGAGAGGACCAGCCATCCGCACTTAAGCGATCGCCTCTTTCTGAATTTCGTTCTGAATTTCGTTCTTAATTTCAGCACAGCACAGCACAGCACAGCACAGCACGGCACAGCACAGCACAGCACAGCACATCCGTTTCATTCCATGCTAAAAAAAAAAATGACGCACATTTTCCTCATTTAAAAACCAACAACAACAACAACACCAACAACAACCTTTGATAAACCACCCAACATCTCTTTCCCGTCGTCATGTCTTACATGTCTGCTGCCCAAATCACTGCGTTCGTCGATACTACCAATATCTTCAACGCCGTTCAGAAGACGGATCGAACTAAGATATCCAAAATCCCCACCGTCCCTCAGTTGAAGAGCATCTGCAACGCAGTCATATCCCTGACCAGCGTTCCTGATTGCCTCGCCGACTCTGTCGGCGCAATGAAGATGGCACACGCTAAGTTTCTCGAAGATTCCCCCGACGCGGAGAAAGAGCCTTTACAGCTAATGCTTCTCCCTGTTGCCGTCGCTGCTGCGAATGCCGACACTTCTGCTTCTGCTTCTGCTGCTTCCTCCTTGCTTGCCCTCGCCAGTGCCCTTGCCCTCCCAGAGGACGACGAAACCACCGAGGACGTTGGCACGGGGTCCGGCAGTAGTGGTAAAAAGCGCCGCGCCAATGGTTCACGCTCTGTGTCACCCTCTGTGGCTCCTGCTCCTGTTCCTGCTGCTGTTCCTGCTGCTACTCCTGCTGCTCCTGCTGGCTCGTTCTCAACGTGCTCCCTGTCCTCCTCCTTGGCCTCCGGTCGTGTTGGTCGCGGGTCCGTTCTAAAGAACGAGCTTCCTGTTGGCTCCAATATAGGTGCATTTACCATCGTGGGGTATTCCCCCACCCTGGGCTGCACTTCTGTCACCATTCACGGCAACCCGTGTGGTAGAAAACAGGTGCTCTTAAGCAACCCCAATGGTGGGACCTTCACCATTGGCAAGTGCGCGCACCTAGCGTGCATGAAACAGACTCCCGCCAAGCGTGAGGCGTACATCGCCACCAAGCGAGCTACGCTTGACGAGCTTGCAATTGAGCTTCGCTCCCTGTCCCTCAGCCAGCAGCTTTAGTTATATAGATACTCAGTTATTTAGATACTCTTTTTTTTGCTACATTTCTTAGAGACGATACAAAAATGGTCCTGCCTGTATGTACAGTACTGTACTGTACCCCTCCGTTTGCGTGCGTGTGTGAGGATGCGGTCTGGCGAGCGCTCTTTACACATTATAATGATATTTTTATTGATATTTATAATGATATTTTTACACTTTATAATGATATTCGCCTCCGCTAGCGAGCGCTCTTTACACATTATAATTACACACATTTTGATATTCGCCTCCGCTGGCGAGCGCTCTTTACACATTATAATGATATTTTTTATTGATATTTATAATGATATTTTTACACTTTATAATGATATTCGCCTCCGCTACCAGAATCTGTTTACAGATATTTATAGGCATGTCCATGAGGATACCGACTTAACCGTATGGAATGTGGAATTCTGCGATTCCACATTCAGAACCTTTATGAATGGAAATGGCACTAAGTCTTTTTGGAGCAACCTAGCCGACTATCTTTCTACTTGTAGAAGAGCAAGACAGGAAGCCCTGGACTGCTTAGTGGCACCGTAATTTATTATCCCTTTTTTTCTTCTTGTGACTTCTCATTTGTTAGCTTCTTACCTCCGCCACTGTAAGTGGTTGAGATCTGGGTCCTGCTCTAAGGGGTTTAATACCTACGCCACCAAAACGGTGGTTGGGAGTTTGGTTTGTTTGTCCTCGACACACCCCTGATGTAATGGGGTTTTTTGCTTTGTGGGTGCTTTTTCTTTTTGTTTAAAGCACAGAGTCTCATACACCCTCGCGGTGTCAAGTAGACTTTAACATGTAATGTAATGTAATGTAATGTAACACATCCCATCCATCATCCCCCTTTTGTTTGTGATTCGTGAGTGCACCTGTGGAGTTGACACCACCTGATTTACACTATCTCACCAATCTGAATTTTTTCGGTACTTTCGAGAGTGTCCATTGAAGGACCAGCCGCAGTACCGTGGCCCTTCCTGGACCTTCCCCAGTACCGTGGACCAAAAGAACACGGGGTCTTTGTTGATGTGTAATGCGTCATGTAAGGAGGTTTCTTTGCTGCGCAGACATTTATTCACATTCACGAAGAATTCGAGGACCAGCGCGCACCAATCTGGCCGAAGGTGAGTCCCCCGATATTGGTAAGCGACCGACTCTAGGACATGCTGAGGGGCATGAGGATGCATAAAGCTGCATCGTGTTGGTTTACATACAGAATGGGTGATGTCATGAAAACTGCCTCGCAAAACCTACAATCCTACCAGGAGCCCCCCCCTGCATGGGCCACGTCCATGCTGCAGCAGCTCTATAAACTTGAGCATGCAGTGTCTGACATCAAGTTGGACATTTTGGAGATGAAGTCATCTATCAGGTTGGCATACTGTCGTCACCTTGGGATGATAGATATCCTTGTACATAACACTGATGCTTGCACCGCGCTGCTTGCCATGCGCAGGAACATGGGCTCGTCCTCCAGCATGCGCATGGCTGAGATAGTTGCCGATTACGAGGTAAACAATCGTGGAGAAGGACTAGTCGGGCCTTTCGGGGGCGACTGCCAGTTTGCTGCTAGGGCTGCTGAAGAATTCTTCTCAAAGATCCATGGGCTGATGCGTGCGATAATGGTCACTGTCGTAATGTACTCTCCGTCGGGCGCCACCCTATCATTGGCTCCAGGCATCAACGGCACTGCTCCTGTCAAAGACAGAACCGTCCCAGATGGTGCTAAATCGTACAGGCTGACAGAGGGCAGTTGCGTTTGGACTCAGGATGATACGCAACAACACCCGGGTCCTTGCAAGGGATCCGTCCACTATGTTGCCAGTGTGGTCACTCTGGATGGTCACAATATCATGGTTGACTGGGGTATTGCTCAATTTGCAAAGCTACCGAGCGACATGATGATGTTTGTCTGATGATTGCAAATCCTTGTTGACCGCATTTTCTCCATCTCGGGAACAACAATTATTTCAACAAAAAATAAATACTGAAGAATACCGGAGGCTCGATAGCGGATTTTTTGATGGCTTTGACTGCATGGGGGTATAAAAAGTATCCATTCATGTTATTTATTGCAGGTCATGGATGGCGACGCTGAACTAGATGCTTTGCTTGCACAACACCCGGCTGCAAGAGCGGCATATGAGCGTCGCATCGAGAGGATAAGGTTTGTACATGCTTGCCTGATGATAGCCGAACGATATACGTGTTACGCCACACTACTTGCCGTAGAACATGCTAGCAAATTGCGTCTCCGACTGTAATTGTATTCCCATTGTCTGTGAAGGTGCGCGTTCCCTTGACTTGAGCAATCATGAAGCCATGCATGTCCATGTACACATGTGTGTGCGTCAAGATGGCAGCACATACAGTACACTAAATCTCAAAAAACTCTAGGTGTTTCACTGCCGAAATGAAAACATTAGCCCCCCGTTTTATTTTGGCAGTAGCACAGATGGTGTCAAAACGTTCCCCACACAATCTCCACCTCAGACTCAGACTCAGAACTCCATCTCAGACTCAGAACCCGCATCATCATTAGTGATGCAACAAGAACCCACCGGGAGAGCGGGCGTCCCGAACACACCCCGGAAAGCGTGCGTCATCCGTACTTGCGCCCCACTCCAATACTTGTCCAATGCCGTCTCGAACCCATCGTACGTCACCATCACCTCCTGATCAAACATGCGCCCCAGTGCGACACCGAACTTGCTGCCCCGGCTGTCACCAGTGGTCTTGCCAAACTGCTGCGTGGCTGCCACTGTCATGCCGTAGTAGGTGCTTGGCGCGCCTGCCCCCCCTTGCATCTGAGCACCTCGCAGCCTTACTGCGTCCCTGGTACCTTGCACATCCTGCCACATCTCCCCCTCGGCCTCGTACATGTTCAGCAACCTCACAAATGTGCCTTTGAACTTCGCCGCCACGCACTCAATTGCCTCAGCTGTGACCAGCTGCTTGAATGAACACACGAGACTACCGTGCTGCGGCGACCCCTGCCACATGCCATGGCCGCAGAACAACAACACAGCCACCTCTGTGTCGTGGGACAACAACCACTTCAGGTGGTCCAATACAGTGCTGGACAACACCTCGCCCTCCAGTGTTTCAAAACTGAAACCCGGCCCTAACTGGCGGCGTAGCACTGCTGCGTCGCGCGCAAAACCCTCAGTGCTATACTTGCCCAGTTCACTGGGGAGCACTCCTGCTTTCTCCATCACGTATCGAGTCCTGATATCCAACCCAGGCGTGGCGTAACTAGGGCTGACCAGCAAGGCACGCTTTTGTCTCTGCATCTGCGGGGGTTAATATTGAATCACACATATTTCTCTATGTACAACTTGCGCAACCAAAACATACAGTTGTTCTCAAATAATTTTGGGACACTCTGTATAATTTGAATGATATCCCCTGAAACCAGATACAGGTCCGTGGTTCACTACAAATATTTTTTGAGGAGTCTGAGGAAGGTTCTACAGTCGGCGGAACAGTAAAATGAAACATATATCAGATGGAAATAAATGTACGACATCGCCGTTAGAAAATTGGCGTTAAGAATGGTCGCTGACTTGGGTGTGTTAAAAACTTCTGTGTTTACGAGCATCAGTCGTTCTACTCTGTGGAGGTGGAAACGCTTTGGTGTAAATCGAAAACGACGTGAATTTGTAAGCAAACTTTTTGAGACGAACAAAGAGTTGTTAAAATTGTTTTTATTGTCAACTCAATGCACAACCGCAAGAGGTGTTGTTGCATTTTTCAAAAGTACTCACAATTTACGATTATCAACTAAAACAGTGTATCGTTTCATAAAACTCATTGGTTTTACAAGAAAAAGGAGCAAACTCCGTGGAATGATGCGGGACTCCAAATCAGCGTGATTTTTAAGAGGCGCGCTCCACCATCCCAAAAAAACACAGGTTTGTTAAGCAGAAAAAAAGTATTGGTTCGCTTGTGCATGCATGTATGTATGCATGCACGAACGAACGAACGAACGAACTATGATGAGAACGACGACGGAGCCGGAGCAGCAGCCGCAGAGTAGTTGTACTCGCACGCAGAGTTGTACGTGGCTACGCAATCAGACTGTGTCTGATATGCGCTGATGGCCTTCGCGTGTCTCTCGACACAGCGTGTAGCGTGGGCCTTGTTGACCTTTTCTGCTATATGCTTTGGTGACGCGTGCGTGGTGCACAGCAGGCCAATGGCATGGCGATTGTTTTTGCACTGTATAGGTCCGGACGAACCGAGCAGGACGATGCAGCACTTCGTATTGCAGAATGGCAGATTGAGGCTGGTGAGCAGTTTGTGTCCAAAGTGGTACGGGGACAACTCTGGAACTAGCTGATTCTTCAGCAGGATATTCTCATGCCTGGTAGTCTCGGAAATGAGCTTTAGCTCATCGTTATGCTTGATAAGTGCCTGATTCTTGATCCGACAGTTCTCGAGCTCGCGCAGGAGCGCATCGTAGGCTTCGACTGTAGCAGTCATCGGCTCTTCAGACGCATTGGACTCCTCCTTGAAGGAGTCCTCCTTGACGTGGTTGTGGCAGTATTTACGGCCGTTAGTTAGGATTCGGGAACATGGGGAACCGTCCTTCTTGGTCCCGGCGCAAATGCAGCGGGCGTCAGAGGTTGTTGTGGATCCAGACATTTCGGGTATTTCAGTGAGTGAATTTGGCGATTACGTGTGTTGTTGTTGTTGTTGGTTGTTGTGCTGGAGAAAATCGTTTCAATTTTTTTTGAAACGTAGTCTATTTGGCGCGCGGGGTCCTCGTTGCCTCATCCGCGTTTCAAATAAAGTGGGACACACCTTACAAACTTTCCTCAGACTCCTCAAAAAATATTTGTGGTGAACCACGGACCTGTATCTGGTTTCATGGGATATCATTCAAATTATACAGAGTGTCCCAAAATTATTTGGGAACAACTTTATGATATTGTGCACCCAGATGACATAGAAGCCGTTCGAAGCAAGAAGGACTTGTCGCCCTTTTGGATATCATCACAAATGTCTCGCAACACTCGGTACACCTGGTCTGAGTTGTGCTTCAAGCCACCTGTCTTGCAAATCCATGCGAAACACTCACAATTCCAGTGAATCAAGTCATCCTTGCGCAAAGCCATACTTGGAGTTTCCACCATGAGCTTTGCTATGTTGGCAGCACGCTTACGATGGACAAGCTTGTCAGCAAAGTCAGTTGGAGAAGTATATTGAACAATTCCGTACGTTGTGTGGCGTGCGAGAAAATTGATGTAGGTATCAATTTGCAGGCGGGCATCGCGCATGCGTCTGTCTCCTGAGGGTGAAGTGAAGTGGGCGATATCTGGGTCTTGGTCCAGACGGGACTCCCTGAGCACAATGCCATGGTGCGCATATCCATGGCGCCAACCTCTAACCATCACGACGATGTGGTCTCCATGGGAGAGGAGCTTCCATGCCTCTGCAGTTGCATGCACTTCGGTTCCTTCAGGGGCCAACGTCCAATGACTAGTTGCTTGGTCCTCTATCATTTGGAGAAATGATGCCCTCCGCCTACGTGCACAGCGAATTATTATACGTTGCAAGCAAGCAATTGCACGACAAAATCTTGTCGGATAAATGCATTGTTGTACGTGTGTGTCTAATAAATCCCAAATTCTAGTTGGTAATGCTTTAATTGCTAATACATCAAGATTTGGAACAATGGTCATTTCAATGAAGATGTGGGTTTCACAACCCGTACATCCTATCGTAGTAGTGTCCAAGTCTTTACATCTGTTCTCAAATAAATCGGGACACGCTTTAATGTGTCTCTTGTTCTCCTGACGGCGGCGTCTTGCTCCCTCCTCCCCTCTTGCACAGACAACCAACCAACTTTCTCCCTCCCTGCCTGACGCTTGAGTGCAATCTCATGCAACACCCATTCGCGTCTATAATTACGGCAGAATTATAATGGCTATGGTATAATGTCGCAATCTGGTACAATGTCGCAATCTGGTATAATGTCCCAATCTGGTATAACGTCACACACAGTGTTGCAATGCATTGAAAAAGGTGATATCGAGGCTTTGAGAAGACTCTTGTTACAAGGTGTTGGTATTATTAGTAAAGAAGACTCTCCACTGACCTATGCTGTGCAATGTAAACAGATCCATGTTGTACAATTGTTGCTGATAGCTGGTAGCGATCCCAACGAACGGTGTGGAGCACCGCTGATATCAGCAGCTGAGGATGGAGACGTTAAGATTGCGGAATTGTTGTGGAAAGCAGGAGCTCATATCGACATTATGGACAACGCTCCTTGCAGAATTGCGACTCAAAATGGCAACACTGAATTCATCAGATGGATAGAAGCAAAGCTATCGTAATACACTCGACGGAATACTAAAATGAAACCGCTTTCTGGAGTGTACGGTACACCTTATGTATTGAATAAAGGTGAGCTCGACAAAGTCGATGCTACGCTGCACGAAATCTGACAGTGTCCATGGGGCCCGCGGTTTCCCCTTAACAATCCCGACAAAGTGTTACAGTGATAAGCTCAAGCGTTGCAGACAAAGTGTTCCAGTGATAAGCTCAAGCGTTGCAGTGCACAGTTTGTCCGAGTGTACAAACAAGTGAATCTTTTACAAACAACATACACATTGTGTAAGACTTGACAGTTAGTTACACAGTAGTGTGTAGTAGTGTGTGTGTCTGCTGGTTGATGTGACAAGACGTTCCACCAGACCATTAGATGCACATTGTACCAAGGCTTGACGTGTTGGCACTGCGCAATATACCATCTACAGTTTGGGCGGGATTGGATGTGCACACACAAAATTGCCTGTTTCCGAATAGTTTTCGGTTTGCAGTTGCTACCTACCAACGCTATTTGTTGCATCGTGCTCGCAGGCGAATGGCTAAGTTCATTGAAATTCTTGAGGGGCAGTCACAGGGACACTGGACACTAGCCCAGGAGGGAACTGTGCGGCATTTTTGCACAGATGCTTGGAAGCTCTTGAACCCTGGTGATCATGTGGTCGTGATGATCGGAAGGTGGCGCCTTGGTTATGCACACCATGGTATTGTGATAAGTCCTTATGGCCCTGGTCAAGATCCTCAGGTTGCGCACTTCGTGTCTCCGACTGGTGGCATGTTGATGCGAGATGCTCGATTACAGATCGGCTCGCACACCGAGTTCATTGGAGCAAGAGCGACTTTTGGTATCGTGCCGTATGCCTCTGCCAACTCCGAGGCCAATAAATTCGAACGCCAACGCGCCGTTGACCTTGCCAAGTGGATGGTGGAATCACCTGAGTTTGCACGGAAGAAGTACAATCTGATTGCATGTAATTGCGAGTGCTTTGCTTGGGTCTGCAAAACTGGTGACATCAATGCGCATTCCCACCAAGTTGAGCCTGTCCTAAAAGCCATCAGCGATGATCTGCGGAAGGGGGAGAGGTCCATTCTTCTGCGAACGGGAGCAGTTGATTCAAGTTCTTGTATTTTCGCATGACACTTCGCCTACCCATCCAACTGCATAGGGTTCATCAGCTTAAATGCTGAAATACGGATTGAAGGGATATGAATAATGGTTGGTCCGTGCGCTGAAGACGAAGCTTCACGAGCTCCAGCATCCGCTATCCTATCTATCTAATGCCCGACATGTTTCCTATCCTATCCTATATATCTAATTCCCGACATGTTTCCTCCGTTCCGTTTGCTCCGGCGACAAAACGAAATTAAGCCGGACAGCGGTAATCGGTCTTCGACCTTCGAGAGTGCCCATTGAAGTACCAGCCGCACTGAAGCGATCGCCTCTCTTCCTGGACACGCCGACTGTAGCTTGTTTGGTTGCGTTTATTATATGCATCAAATTCCCTAGTCATGTGAGTAAATGAGCATCACACAAACAACTTGTAAGCCACAAGTAATGTACATTTTAGGGCGCAGGGAAAGTGGGAAGAGTCACGCTATCACTCAACTTATTGCTCAACATTCACCACCCACTCTAATATTGGTCATGACAGAACATAACAAGGAGTACCATGCTTTACATACACCAGAGGCAACGTTGTGTAAACTGTCTGAATCTGAATCTGAATCTGAATCTGAATCAGAATCACCTTCACTTGACGGTTTCAATGTGCTAGCATTTGATGACATCCATCTTTTTAATGTACAAGGCCGCCAATTGTTACACAATGCCATGCAATCGAAAGCTCGTGCCGTCATCGTGTCTGTCTCTCACCCGTGCAGCATTCCCCTAGCCGGTTGAGACACCATCTTACAACTCAGTCAGTATCATGACCATCACGGATCTGACTGGGTGAAGATGTTGAAGGCCACGTATGCATTCCAACTAGCTGCAAATGTGCCTGGTTCTGGAAATACATCCACAGGCACAGCCCCACCGTTGTGCTGCACCGCCAAGTGGGTAGTTTCCATGTCACAATAGTGGGCAAGTGTGACACGGACAACCTCATTGGCTTGAAGGAAAACCGAATGCTCTCAAGCAGAACCTCATTGGCTTGAAGGAAAACCGAATGCTCTCAAGCAGAATCCTGCTTGAGACGAAACGTGTTCCCCATGCTCCTCTAACCATGAGTGTTAACAGGTCAGATCCGACACGTGTTTCTGCGAGTCATCAGCTGAATTCCACTGCCCCACTCCGTGGGTCCCGCGATTCCTCTTTCATGATCCCGAACTAGTTTGTCAAGCAGACGTCTGCTTGAGACTACACATGTGTTTTCCTCGCGCCCATGAAAATACGTGTGTAAACAGGTCAGATCTGACATGTGTTTTTGCGCGCCTCGAAGCACGCGTGTAAACAAGTCAGATTGCCGACGATGCTCTGGACTTGAGCAGACTCCCACATACATCACAACAAAAACAAAATGAAAATCTTTTAAACAAACCAGGCTTTGATTTTTTGTGTTGGATAAAAAGGCATCGCATTTGTCATCAGGTACACCTGAGCGGCAATTCGAGACAACTTAACTGAATCCCACCTGAGCGTACGGCACCATGTCGCAAAGTGGTCACAGTTGCGGCCCAGCAAGTGATAGAGGCCAGAGCAATCTTGCAGATCCCTGTGCAGCCCCAACGCCAGTGCCGCCGAGAACTCCCAAAGCTCTGGTGTGTCGCTATCCCAACACATTACAGCAAGCTCAGGCCAGCCGGGGACAGCCATGAATTCGCCCAATGTACGCAGCCGGATCTTGGCCTCTTGTTTGCCCGCATCCTGTGAGCCCCAAAAATCAACCACGAGATTTTTACCCCCCTGCACTCCTGAAATGGGACCAACAAAGATTCCATGATGGAATCTCTCATTGCTACCCGCTGTCCGAATGAGGATCTGATCGCCAGAAAGGAGCTCTGTGGCAACTTCAGCTATGTCAACGCGGCGGGCTGACTGCGGGAGCAAGTTGTGAATGCCCATGACATTCATCGCGCCCTCCATGAGGGCGAAAACGTCACTATCAGCACCTTCTGACTTTACGCCCAGGATCTTGGCCACCAACAACATCAGGCTGTTCATCTCGACAGGCGTTGTTCACTTATTATCCTGGAAAGTAAATAATTGAAACCATATCAACACAAGCTACTCTGAACAAAATGAGCCCTTGTATTCCATCCTACCGGGGGAGTAGTTCCATGGTTCCGTCACACCTCCCTAGATCCGCCCCCCCCCCATCTCAAAACCCTAAATGGATGTGCGAGCAGACGCCTGCTTTAGAAGACACATCGGAAAACGCCCAAGTGTTCCAGTGATAAGCTCAAGTGTTCCAGTGATAAGCTCAAGTGTTACAGTGCACTCCGATGACTTTCAATGAGAAAGAAGCCCAAGTGTTCCAGTGAGAAAGAAGCTCAAGCGTTCCAGTGAGAAAGAAGCTCAAGCGTTACAGTGAAAGCAAACGAGGCAACTGTTGCAACCTTCCAGGGACACCCCGTCTCCCTCGCGCCATGAAAACAACCTCTACGCCCCCTCACTCCTCTGCCTTGCAAGGCAGAACACTGCTGCCTGGAAATCCCTCTTCTGCTCGGGTGTCATGTTGCGCCAGACGTTTGTCAATCCATGAGGGTTGATCAACAAAATGCTCAGGGCGTTGCTGGCAAACACCCCAGACAGCCCACCGAAGTAGAACCCTTCTGCTGGAAGCAACAGGCTAGCAATAAGCTTCAACACCGTGGGTGCCGTATCATCCGATATCTGCATTTCCTCTTTTACACTCTCTATTACAACACGGAAAAACATCCAACGTCAAGAATTTGTGTCGTCTACATCATAAGAAAAAAACTGTTGTAAACATCAATATGAGGATATACATATGAGGACAACGCCAGAAATAATGCAAGTGTGTGTTGATGCGTGGACAGAAAGCTTACGGGACAGTATATTGGCCTTACATAATATCAAAAGTTCAATTGATGCTACGTATTTCACACAGTACCAGCGAGATATAATCACACAATCAGTCATCGATCTCCAAAAAACAGTGAACAGCCCCGTTTTTCATACGAGACGCTTTACACATCAATCCATTTGTCAACAGTCGCAGGTGGAAGGCACGTCCGAATCAAGGTGAGCTCGACAAAGTCGATGCTACGCTGCACGAAATCTGACAGTATCCATGGGGCCCGCGGTTTCCCCTTCACAATCCCGACAAAGTGTTGCAGTGATAAGCTCAAGCGTTGCAGTGATAAGCTCAAGCGTTGCAGTGATAAGCTCAAGCGTTCCAGTGATAAGCCCAAGCGTTACAGTGATAATAAGCTCTCCTTAATTTAATGCCCAAGTGTTACAAACAGGTGAATCTTTTACAAACAACATACACATTGTGTAAGACTTGACAGTTAGTTACACAGTAGTGTGTAGTAGTGTGTCTAATGCTTGATTCCGGTCGCCCCCGGTCGCTCCGCTGGGGGGAAGAGGTGAAAGGGGCTCCGCCACTTGTTTAATGTGGTACGGTGGTTCTCATCCAAGTGTTCTCGGAACTGAGGTGGGTGTGCATTGTCACATCAACAAAGACCCCGTGTTCTTTTGGGCCACGGTACTGGGGAAGAGTCGATCGCTTAGTGCGGCTGGTCCTTCAATGGACACTCTCGAAAGTACCGACAAAAGAACGATACGGAGTCTGCAGGATGGAGAGCCGTTATCTAAAAAAGAACCACGATATTCTCGTTAACATCCTGCAATTTGTTGATTCAAAATCGTATTGGTGTTCCACTGCCCCGTGGGTTGCTACACCATTAGGTTACACCGTAAGGTGTGCCGTACACGAGGCGGTTTCATTTTAATACGCATTAGGAATCGCATTAGGCAATATTTGCAAGCCCGTTATGCCCTTTGTTCCCCTATATCCCTCATACATACCATTAACAGGAGGATAAAAGTTGTCAAAGACAACAATATCTCGAAGTGTATGTTTCAATCGTAGCAGGTGGTCAACGTCTGTTTCATGTCTCCATGTCTCCTGCTTTAGTTCATCGCTATTTCTAAGGTCTTTTAATATATTATCCGGAAGCTTTCCCTTTTCAAACGGCCACCCTTCACCTGCCACCGGCCACCTGCCACCTTTTTGTTTTTTGTTACCTTCTTGTGGTACAAACTTACTGTAACCAAACGTTCCATCTGGTTTCCTTACTTTAACACATAAAGTGACTGACCCGTTCTGTCCGCGTCCACACTTCTTCTTGTACAAAACACGGGAAGCTCCATCTTTGCAAACACTTCTTGTATGAGTATTGGTGTATGTAGTGTCCGACATTTGTATATACATATAATCAACTTGTATTCCTTGTTCATCCCTTTGCGTGTGTTCGTACGTACGTGCGTTTGCTTGCATTCATTCATTCGATTCTTTACACCAGCCTGTATCCTTTGAAAACCCTCGCAAATTTTCGTTTCCCTTTGCTTTGCTCTAGACACCTGACGCTTAGGTGACGTTCCAGGTCCGTCTTGATCGTGCTGAGTTTCCCGTTGAAATATTCGCATGTCTTGAAGCGTTCTTTGGCCTCCTTCAGCAGAAATGCGCACATCAGTGCGGCTGGCTGGTCCTTAAATGGACACTCTCGAAAGTACCGACAAAAGAACGATACGGAGTCTGCAGGATGGAGAGCCGTTATCTAAAAAAGAACCACGATATTCTCGTTAACATCCTTTTTAATTCGTTCCAGGTGTTGAACGTCTGTTTCATTTCTCCATTTCGCCTGCTTTAGTTCATCGCTATTTCTAAGTTCTCTTAATTTGTCAGACGAAATCATTCCATTTTTAAACTGCATTTCACTGCCACCTTTTGTTTTTTGTTACCTTCTTGTGGTACAAACTTACTGTAACCAAACGTTCCATCTGGTTTCCTTACTTTAACACATAAGTGACTGACCCGTTTGTCCGCGTCCAAACTTCTTCTTGTACAAAACACGGGAAGCTCCATCTTTACAAATACTTCTTGTATGAGTATTGGTGTATGTCGTGTCCGACATGCTACGTATTTCACACAGTACACTAATTATATGGTACAGGGTACTCGCTATGCGTATTAACTGTAATTACCAAAGGATTAAATGATAACCGAAATATTTAAACTTCTTTGCGCATTTTCAATTTTAATTCACCATAAATAATACCGGCGTTAACCTGTTCTATTTTTCCCAACATAGGCATTATTAAATTCGGTGCGTTCTACCTTACTTCACTAGTGTATGGTTTAAACTCAAAAGATCCTCCTCCCTCATCTTCATTTTATTGTTTTTAAACTCCAAAGATCCCCTCAGCTATCGAACACTCGCGGTGCAGAAGGCAGTGTCATCAGCAGCATCTAACAACTATCCTGTAAGCTAAGATCCGACCAGCTCACTCGATATAGCATCCTGTAAGCTATCGAACACTCGCGACAGTGCAGGAGGCAGTGCAGCAGCAGCATCTAACAACTATCCTGTAAGCTAATACCGACCAGCTCAACTCGATATAGCATCCTTATAAGCTATCGACCACTGCCGACAGTGCAGGGAGGGCAGTGCAGCAGCAGCATCTAACAACTATCTTTAAGCTAGATCCGACCAGCTCACTCGATTAGCATCCTGTAAGCTATCGAACACTCGCGACATGGCAGAAGGCAGTGCAGCACAGCATCTAACACATCCGTAAGCTAGATCCGACCAGCTCAACTCGATATAGCATCCTTGTAGCTATCGAACACTCGCGACAGTGCAGGAAGGCAGTGCAGCAGCACATCTAACAAACTATCCATGTAAGCTAGATCCGACCAACTTCACCTGGTTGGTTTGAACAAACTCGATTGATCTGACCGAGGCAACAGAGCCACTTCCTGAGCATTAGCGAACAGGCGTGCAACTCGTCGCGAAATCCTGGAAGCTTCGGAATTTCCAAGATGAGTGGTAACCAGCGAAAGATGTGGTGCTTCCCTCGCTGCACCGGCATATAAACCACCAAACCCTTATCTGTTCAGCTGAAGATCGCGACGTTCGACATGTCTATCCTGTGACAGGTCACCTTTCACACCGATGCGAGCGTTTGCGGTCAGCCAGCTCGCCAGCTGTAACCAGGTCAGATCCGACACGTGTTTCTGCAAGTCCGCAGCTGAATTCCCCTGCCCCACAACCGTGTGTCCCGACATATATTGTCAACAGAGGTCTGCTTGAGACGACGCGACACTGTCCCCCATGATGCGCCCATGAAAATACGAGTGAAACATGTCATCAGTCTGCCACGTGTTTTTTCGCGCGCCTCGAATCTTCACACGAGTCCGCAGCTGATTCCAGTGCTCCACTCCCGACATAGTTGTCAAACAGAAGTCTTGCTTGAGAAGACACGTGTTCCCGCGCCCTACTTGACGCACCCAGGCCCAGCCAATTCCCACACACACCCCAGCCATGTCAAACATCTTCCCCAAGTACCGACTCCAATCAATCGACAAGTACATCGAGTTACCACCGGTTGCGCATCCAGTAAAATCATTTGTTAAATTTTACGATAGGTCTCGTCTCCTATCTTGGCTGTGCCTCTGCCTCGTTCTTGGTGGGTCTCTGACATACAAAGGGCGACATGTGTAGGGGATACCTCAGTTACATCTGCTGGCATTGTATTGTCCAGTCGATCGGGTTCAACACTTCAAACATTTGTTGATCGGTAAAGACATTGATAAAGGAAGTGCATTTGCGCGTTCACTGTGCCACATAATTTTCCCCCACATACATGGAAAGCGATTGATTGGCCTTTCTTTTCCCTCGCAGGAGGTCAACAACATGTACCCAACCCTTATTACACAGTCAACGGAATACTAAAATGAAACCGCTTCGTGTACGGCACACCTTACGTGAACCTAATGGTGTAGCAACCCACGGGGAAGTGAACACCAAACGATTTTGAATCAACAAATTGCAGGATGTTAAGCGAATTACAGGAGCTATGATCGAGTTGAGCTGGTCGGATCTAGCTTACAGGATAGTTGTTAGATGCTGCTGCTACACTGCCTTCCTGCACTGTCGCGAGTGTTCGATAGCTTACAGGATGCTATATCGAGTTGAGCTGGTCGGATCTAGCTTACAGGATAGTTGTTAGATGCTGCTGCTGCACTGCCTTCCTGCACTGTCGCGAGTGTTCGATAGCTTACAGGATGCTATATCGAGTTGAGCTGGTCGGATCTAGCTTACAGGATAGTCAAATGCTGCTGATGCACTGACTGACTGACTGACTGATTTATGCTCCATTTTTTCGTAACACAGGAAACATGCCCAAGTCAACCCAGAATACTCAGGGACTCTAATAAGTCTCGAGGTGGGAGGAAAGCTGAAAAGCTATAAAGGCTGTATTTATTATCCCTTTTTTTTCTTCTTGAGACTTCTCATTTGTTAGCTTCTTACCTCCGCCACTGTACGTGGTTGAGATCTGGGTCCTGCTCTAAGGGGTTTAATACCTACGCCACCAAAACGGTGGTTGGGAGTTTGGTTTGTTTGTCCTCGACACACCCCTGATGTAATGGGGTTTTTTGCTTTGTGGGTGCTTTTTCTTTTTGTTTAAAGCACAGAGTCTCATACACCCTCGCGGTGTCAAGTAGACTTTAACATGTAATGTAATGTAATGTAATCCCTCGAGTGCGTGGTACTTCATTGTTCGGAGCAGCCTTGGTAGTTGATGACATCCAATCTTGGTGAGTTTATCCCGAGTCCCCAAAGTCCGACTGTATGTGTTTTGTCTTCTCACTACGCTCGACACTGCGTTCCTGCCAGCTTGTAATTATGCGCTACGTACCTCTGTAATGGTCACGGTTCACCAACTTGCTATTATGGCGGAACAACACCATTCGAATCATATTGAATTTGCCGTCCTCTGTACTTTCAATGTACAACTATTCTATTTTGCACAATGTAACATGTCATGTAACATTATTCACCGGTCTGAGTGTAACATCCACAGCTACTAATAAATTTTTACTTGTTGTTGTCCTTACACTGGCATATACCTGACACACACTGCATTCCTCATTGCAGTCCATCCTGAAGTCCCCTCGAAGAGGAGAGTTGTTGATGTGCATACTGACCATCTCGATTCTCATGGGAGCAGACTTCATTGAGGTTAACATCAAAGGAATCCTGAACGCTACCCAGCAGCAGATTTCTGCACACAACCCCTAGTGAGTTTGTTTAGGGTTTCCTTGTCCAATTCATAGGTTGTTTCTTGATTGTAATGTTACTGTCATGTCAAGCACTTGTGTATGGCCATACTGAATCAATTAATGGATGATGCCTTGGCATAAACTTATGTTTGAATTGACGAATTCATTGGCAATTGTCAGCCCTACTTGTAGGATGACTGGTGCAGTGAGATGTGTCTTCAAACAGGGTTGTGCCTTGTCAAAATCATAGGTTGTTCTTGATTGTAATGTTACTGTTACTGTCATGTCAAGCACTTGTGTATGGTCATACTGAATCAATTAATGGATGATACCTTGGCATTTTGTTGATTCAAAATCGTATTGGTGTTCCACTGCCCCGTGGGTTGCTACACCGTAAGGTGTGCCGTACACGAAGCGGTTTCATTTTAGTATTCCGTTGACTGTAGCTGTATGAGGAATTGGTCGGTTTAGCGCTCTGAAAATGTAGAAATGTTCTGTGGCAGTGTACCGAAGATCTCTCTTTCATCCTCAGGTCACGTCGAAGCTTGAAGGAGGAGATTTTGATGTACAATCGGACCGGTATGGACGCGCTTCAGATGGAAACCGTGGTTTTGATCATGCGCCGAGCAGGCAGTTGGAAGAAGGACGGGAACTGGATGCACGCCGGCCTCATCAGTCGAGCCATGCGTACTGCTTTCGCTGCTGACGCTGCATGTGCACACAGGCGCTCGTGGACCGATCTGATCATCTCAATAAACCCCATGATGTTAGCGTGTAAGGCCGGGCGAGCCGACGTCGTCAGCTATATTGCGAAAATACACAACGACATCCGGACCATTGGAGTACGCCGCTAAGGGGGTCATGTGGAGTCTCTGCAAGCTTTCTTATGTGATCAATCCGGAGTTGCAGGCTAGCACTGCGCAAAGGCAGATGTCAACACCAACTGCTTGGATGCAGTCTTCACTAGGTGCAACTGAGTACGCAAGGCGGGTAAGAGTAGCTATGCTCGCCGTATGCATGTGATATCTGATGAATCGCTGAGTGGGACGGGGCGAGGAGTCACGGCCAAGGCAGATGCGGTAACGCAAATCCTGCCACTGGGTGCCGCGCGCTAGGAATGACATGTTTGAGTGTCATGCAGAGGTGTCTGAATGAATCCGGTGGAGATTCGCGGGGGCTAGGAGCACGTGGCCAGCTGATGTATGCACTAGTAGCGAATGCGACTGACTAAGCCTCATATGGAAGACGATGTGGATGTCGGTGCAGATGTGCTTGATGGATCCGGGATTTCGGCGGGAGCGGGAAGGGAGCTGCCAAGGCAGAATGAAATGACAGTCTTTCCACTTAGGTGCGCCGCCGTAAGTTTAGGCTATCTTCGGGTGATCTCCTGCAGAGGTTCTGATAATCCTTGGAATTCTCGGGGTGAGTAGGTTAAGGGTCTCCGTTCAGGAAGGCTTATGCCAGACGGTTAAGGCTGAGCCGTGACGGGGAACGCCGCCGTATGGAGTGTACAGGTTGTGGAATTCTGCAGATGTTCTGATGTGATCTCTGGACTGGGGTTATTGCGAGCAAAAGAAAGGGGGGCGGGACATGTTGCCAATGCAATGCATACGAACAGTTGTTGGCATTGATATTAGCCCTAATGAGACATGTTTATGTCTGCAAGGTTTCTGATGACCCTGAGTTCGCCGGCGAGAAGCAACCGTGCCAAGGCAGATGACGACAACAGCGAGGCACTGTGTGCCGCCGCTAATGAAGGACATGTGGAGATCTGCAAGGTTCTGATGAATCCTGAGTTCGCGGGCGAGAAGCACCGTGCCAAGGCAGATGACAACAACAGCCAGGCACTGAGGGAAGGTGCTATGGAAGGACATGTGGATGTCTGCAAGGTTCTGATGAATCCTGAGTTTGCGGGCGAGGAGCACCGTGCCAAGGCAGATGACAACGAAAGCCAGGCACTATGTGACGCCGCTCGGGAAGGCTATCTGGATGTATGCAAGGTTCTGATGAATCCTGAGTTCGCGGGCGAGGAGCACCGTGCCAAGGCAGATGACAACGAAAGCCAGGCACTGAGGTTAGCCTTTATTAGAGGCCATCTCGATGTCTGCAAGGTTTTGATGAATCCTGAGTTCGCGGGCGAAGAGCACCGTGCATCGTCATCCGTGATTGGATGGGGGAGCGTGTTTACATAAAACAATTGAACTTGAACCAGTACCCATGTGTCACCGCTCTTGACCCCAATACCTTGTTTGCGCATACAATCACCCCGAAATCACAACGAGATGCATTAGCTATTTATCAGGCCTTTGACATCTCGTTCACCATTTTCTGGCATAACAAAGTTGAACCTTAAACATTTTATACGGAGTGGGGCAGTGGAATTCAGCTGCGGACTCAGAGGTGTTCATGTGAACACGTTTAAAATAGGGATTGATGTGAGCCTCCGGCATTCTTCAGTATTTTTTTTTTGTTGAAATAATTGTTGTTACAGAGATGGAGAGTCTTTTCAGATGTGTTCATGTGAACACGTTTAAAATAGGGATTGATGTGAGCCTCCGGCATTCTTCAGTATTTATTTTTTGTTGAAATAATTGTTGTTACAGAGATGGAGAGTCTTTTCAGATGTGTTCATGTGAACACGTTTAAAATAGGGATTGATGTGAGCCTCCGGCATTCTTCAGTATTTATTTGTTGTTGAAAAAATTGGAGTACGAACGGAAAGCAATCTGAATTCGCGCGCGGCTATCCAGGTTTAAAGGTTACTGTCGATATTTACAATAAAAGCCACCACTGGCAACCCACTCGTACAAGCTGCATATATAGTGATGAATACCGGGCGTGCGTGTAGGCTGTCTATCATGCTGGATGAAGGAGAACTGCTCCGCATCACAAAGTGCGAGTCAGGTGAATACTCGATTACTGGGTCACAGGGTGTGTGTGTGTGGGGCAATGGTTCGGAGCGGTTTATGGCATCCTATGTGACATCAATGTTGACCGGACATGACATAGAGCACATGGTGCTAACCAACAACATCTTCTTGCCTAACATCAAGCCATCTACTGCGAGCAACATGGTGGCGTGTGTGCTTGAGCGATTGGAGTTCGTGAAGCACATTGTCCTACTCAAAGGCGGGCCTAACTCGTAGTATTCCGTCGACTGTACTTGATGAGGTAGCATAATGTTTTATGGACTGAGTCAGAGTACACTCGGACAAGATCTATTGTGTTGTACATAGAGAATTGTAATTGATTCAATATACTGTAACATTATTGACCGGTCTGACTGTAACTTGTTCACTTAATGTCAAAAAACAACATGCAGGATCCGGACATCATGCATGGTTCTATCAGCTTTCAAAAGGCTACGGGGTCGACTGGACCTGATGACATGTACATCACCGACGACATAAGGGCCGTGTTTGAAGCTGTCGCACTTGGCATAGTCAGGATGACATTCAAGTATTCGGATGGAGCTCGGTGCAATCCTCCAGCTGGCCTTGCTGTACAAAGGGGTGGGCAGGTACTAGTTCAGCAGATCATTGACACTGATTTTGATACCAGGTGTTACGACGTGTCCATTCAAGAGTCCTACACAATCAAGCTCGGCAACGAGGACCTTTACAATATTGTGCCGCAGATGCAGAGCTATGTCAAGCCCTCGCCAGCAGGTTCGCTCACCAAGGCAAGGGCATTAGCTGCTGCGGCTGCCGCTGCTGCTGCACACGTAGCAGCACTTGCCATTGCTGTTACTGCAGACGATGCAATTGCTGTTGGTTATCTACAGTGATCTTGTTCCTACCGAACTCAGTCTCAAGCTTATTCACTCAAGCAGCTTCGTGTACGGCACACCTAACGGTGCATGCACAACACCGAGACGCGACATTGGAAATGTAGTGTAAACACAAGCAGGGTTGGGTGACGAATTGCTCATCATCGGAGGAGGACACAAGAAGAGACACGCGTGGCTGATGACGCCTACTCTAATGACAGCAGACGCCAACATATTCACAAGGTTCCCTCGCGATTCTGAAACCGGAGATCGCGGAAACGCATTCAATAGGTGGGTTTGCGTGGGAGACGCTTTTGGAATCGTTCAAAATGCGATTTTTGACTCACGCATTTTTGTGTGCACATTGTATGTATGGAAGATGGAGCAAGCTGAGGCAAAGCTGAATGTTTTTCAACCTCTTCTACGTACAATGGGTTTGAATCTTTTGCCGGTGAGCGCGGTTCCGTGCCACCCACTGAAGCTGGCAAAGATCGCACAGGCTGGAGACCACATCGCGGTACGCACGGTCATTGAACGGCCATGCACACCTACTAAGTTTGGGCAGATCTGGCATCACGGCATCATGGTGGATGATGATCGTGTGGTGCAAATGCACCTGAAAGGAAACATAAGCGTGGTCGAGTTGGAAGAGTTTGTGGCCTTAAGTCTGGTGGCAGCTAACAACGAGTTGATCATCAAGATGACTGGAGTCACATCAAGCAGTGAGCCACCAAAATTTTCGATCGATGCAACTGCGGTGTTGCAGTATAATGGCGACAACGATGCATGGAAGTCTCAGACACGCTCTATCGCGATGTGGGCGACACAGGACCCGTACATGCAGGGCATCAAGTACGATGCAACTAAGGCCAAATAATGGGCGTTCCTTCCTCCCGGCCGATTTTGACTAGTTGCGAAACATGGTATGAAGCGGAATTGTGATTCCTTGGTGCTGATGTCTCAAGCTAGCGAGTCGTTCATGAGGCTCTAAATCCTGATTAGAAATTTTAAAAAATCGGCCGGGAGGCAGGAACGCCCATTAAATGCGAATGTTTTGCAACATGGTGCAGGAACGGCAGGTGGGATTTATTGAGTGGGAGAATCACGCATTTTAGGTTGCTACAAACGGTGCCAAGTTACAACATGAGGGGGAATCCCAAATTCTGACGCGACTGATGTTCGTAAACACATAAGTTTTTAACACACCCAATTCAGATTGCCGTACTGATCGATAATCTCACATTACAACTCTTGCAAATTATCGTCAACCACTACAAGACTCGTGAATGGCCCAGTAGCAGTCAAGGTGGAGGCTAGGTTGTCGGGGACTGTTCACCGCGAGGTGGAGGAGCACCTGAAGTTCATTGATACAATAGAATCTGCGTTCAACGCTCGTGGTTAGCTTTGTAGTTCAGAGAACTCGCGGACGAGGCGCCTTCGGCACAACACATACGTGGGATCGGAGATGCTTTTTCGAAATTGGGTTTGGATGAGTTGGATAACGTTTTTACGCCTAATATTGTGGGCACGCCACGCTTGTTGGATCTTTTTAGCATATTTCGCAAGTGTGACATTCTCAACGATATAATTTATTTTTAATTGTTGGTGGTATGTCTCGCTCGTTGCGTATACACTTCTACACCGGTCAGATAGCCTTGCTGGCACAATCCAGAAGCTCCTCATGTAATCATGGCTTCCTTCTCTTTGCTGAAGATGACGATGAGGTTGGATCTCATACGTGTCACATATGAATCCGTCCAGTATCATTAAACACGGTTTTGTGGATATCCAACTGGGGTCGATTGTGACTGTTCTCACAATATTGTGTTTACTCCAGAACTTCACGCAGGTGTCATCTAGGTCTGAAAAGACAATATTCTCCCAGCCCTGCATCTATGAACATTTGTTTCATGGTCGAGTTGTTTGCTTATACAGTCGTAGATAAGCCACATTGTGTCTTACGCAACCGCATTGCGACCAATGTGGAGGGTTCTCGCCAATGAGGAATCCAAGTGAGCTTAACCTTCAATATACGGTACTGATCAAATAGACCAGTAAGCTCTCCAAATGATGGAACATCAAGTAGCTTAAAGATATAATTAGAAGAGTTCCAAGCGAAAGCAGCAGTCGAGATGGTAAAGGGTGGGAACTCGACAATGCGCTTAATGAAAACATTCTGGCAGACTGCGCGCGGAACGTAGTTGCTGCGAGGAGGTCGCAGCAATGCGCGACGATAAGAGCTATATGGCCTCCGCCTCATCATTCCATACTTACGCTTCATTGAGAATAATGGGTAGCCAGGCCACGCGCTTACTTATATAGTCGTGTCTCGTCTCAACCAAATCTGGTCTCAACTCAAGCAATTCTCTAGGGTAATACTGTCGCCAGATTTGAGTGAGGTCATGAAAGGAGGTTTCTTTGCTGGACGGGCCATTTTGTAGGACCATCCACTCGTACACTGGGATGTTTCATTTTACTGTTCCGCCGACTGTAGATCTGAATGGGCGTACCTTCTGTCGACGCCTTGCGTTGACAGCGTTCGTGTAGGAGTGGTGGTACACTACAGTACATGGCCCAGAGCTCTGCTACGAGCAAGCCAGATTGCGAAACACCCGACTTAAGAAACAATCATCATAATTTATAAACAATGATTGACAATTCTCAACTACTTATCTGCATCTATACCTTCGCTCTTATTTACATGGCTCGACTGAAGATTGAGCTTGAGACTGAGCGCGCTCGAAAGAAGGCAGATGCTGCTCGAGTGAATAGTATGGAGATTGAGCTTGAGAATGCTCGAGTGAATAGTATGGAGATTGAGCTTGAGAATGCTCGACTGAAGATTGAGCTTGAGACTGAGCGCGCTCGAAAGAAGGCAGATGCTGCTCGAGTGAAGAGTATGGAGATTGAACTTGAGCTTGAGACTGAGCGCGCAGAAGCGCTTGAGAAGCAACTGAGGTACGAGCTGTCAAGCATGACTATCGAGCAATGGAATTCCCTGAATGATAATGACAGGCGTCTCAATGAGGATCTTTGCAAACAATACGGAATCCCCCTCCCCAAAATATAAGGTGTCCCAATATCAAATGTCCCTAGCTGTATGGAATGTAATTTATGGAATGCAACCATTCCAATTCGTATCCACAACGGAACCAATGACCCATGATGTTTTTTAGCCAAGCCTTTGCTCCGTCATACAGTTTGTGTTTGTCTTTGTCAGAAGGTTCTTGCATGTTGTTTAATGTCTTGTGTAATTCACGAACCATCTGAAACGAGGGCACAATTTCTATTGAAGATGCAACGGCGGGAGTCGTTTCCTCGTCAGTGCAAATAAGTTGAAATATGGTATTTTCAAACATGTAAGCACCTCGGCGAATTTGATCCACCCATAATATAGCCAAGATTATCCTATCATCAAATGTTTGTACTGATTGTATATTTGCACACGCCATAATAATAGAATGCTTTATTATTTTGTCTCGAGCCATGACGCACCGATATAAATCCCCAAAAGTCTGCATGTATGATGTGTTTTTTCTGCTTCTCCTTTTATCCTAGTCTGGTTTTCGAATAACAAATTTTGCTGCGCATACATTCATTCACATTCACTATGACCGCACTCGTGCGGGAGATGACAACAGAGACACTCAAGGCAGGATTGCTACTCTGATCACTGAAGAGGTGGATCGGGTTGAGGAGGAGACTGCGTGAATGAGTTAACAATGTGTTCGGTGGATTCGCTGACATGGCCCAGGTTGCGGGTGACGATGCACGAAAGGCAGGGTGAATCATGTGCGTTTGCGTTATTTTTGAATAAAACAGTTTCATTCATAATGTAATAGCAACAATGTCAACTCACACTTCTCAACTCAAGGACATTCAAAATATTGTCGCAAATGAGCTGGAAAACATGTTCTTGGCACTAGAGAGAATACAAGAAATACTAATTTCTTCCTCTGACACTTTTTCTGGAACTTCTGTTATGGGTGAAGCTTATCTTACAGCACTAGAAAACTTATGGAAGAAAAATCCGGATGTAGATGCAAAACGATTGGCAACATTTGTCAACAAATGCAAAGATTTGCTCGTGTATTAAGGATCGGTTGATTTATCAGCGATTTCAGGACTCAATGCGTTGGTTCACCTCAACATTCGCATATAATGGGCGTTCCTGCCTCCCGGCCGATTTTTTTAAATTTCTAATCAGGATTTAGAGCCTCTTGAACGACTCGCTAGCTTGAGACATAAGCACCAAGGAATCACAATTCCGCTCCATACCATGTTTCGAAACCAGTCAAAATCGGCCGGGAGGCAGGAACGCCCATTATATCGGAAACAAACTAGAAGACATATCACAGCTGTCCGGACTCACCGAGTTGGTTCATCTGAACATGGCGTACACACGGGTGGGCGAACACCTATTATCACCGCTGGCAGGACTCACTTCGTTGATTCACCTGAACATGGAGGGCACCGACGTGGAATACCTATCATCTCTGTCCGGTATCAATTCGTTGATTCACCTAGACATTTCGCATCTCAAATACAAGCTCGAAGACATCTCACCGGTGTCCGCCTTCACTGCGTTGCTTTACCTGAACATGGAGGGCACATGTGTACCCTCTATATCACTATTGTCCGGCCTCACTTCGTTGGTTCATCTGAATATGGCGTACACATGTGTGGTCGAAGACCGAGTACCGATGTCCGGCTCCATTTCGTCTTGTCGCCGGAGCAAGGTGCTCGACATATCACCGCTGGCAGGACTCACTTCGTTGATTCACCTGAACATGAAGGACACACGTGTGAAAGACATATCACCGCTTGCCGCACTCACTTCGTTGGTTCACCTGGACATTTCGAACACCGACATGGACGACATATCACCGCTTGCCGGACTCACTTCGTTGGTTCATCTGAACATGGAGGGCACCGACGTGGACGACATATCACCGCTTGCCGGACTCACTTCGTTGACGTACTTGAAAATGGATGGAGTGAAATAATAAATTGTTGTTCCCGAGATGGAGAGTCTTTTCAGAGGTGTTCATGTGACACGTTTAAAATAGGGATTGGGTCACGACATCTGAGTCTCTCATGCAGATGCAATCAATGCCAAGTAACTTAAAGTCAACAACCAATCTGTCATCAAATGATGAACGAGCAAGAGCGTATCGAGAACTTGTTTTCAAACTTTATCGGAAAACATTGTGAAGTTTCGGATAAGGCTTGGGTGCAGTCGGACATATTGCACACAGCGTTCATGGACCACTGCATTATTGAAACAAATGACATCCGTTGGGTCGATAAACATGTTATTTATGAGATTTTGTCAACGGAATCGATGTGCATGCGCTTTTTCAACTGCAAAGTAAAAGGAACTAAACGCGTACGCATCTTAGCGGGCGTTATGCTAGTGACATATCCGTAAACGCCGCAGAATTGCGGGCTGTATAAACAAGCGGCGGAGCCCCTTTCACCTCTCCCCCCCAGCGGAGCGACCGGGGGCGACCGAAGGGGAGCCCCCACAAAGGAGTCCGCGAGGAACCGAGCGGGTGGGTGACAGGATGGGAGCCCACAGTTCACATCTTGCAGCAGACAAACACTACTGGATGCACAAGCAAACAAACGCACGCACGTGATAGGCGAACGGAAAGGAGGAAACATGTCGCATACTCGGTGCATTAGATGGATAGGATAGAGAGAGATAGAGAGATAGAGAGATAGAGAGATACAGTTGTTCTCAAATAAAGTGGGACACCTTATAATCATCCAGACTGCAGATCGTTGCTTTTGGGCAACGTTGGGGGGTGCAGCAGGTTGAAGAGGTTCTCAAAGATATTCCGAGTAGCCTCTTTGGTAAACGTTCAACCGTCTGTGTCCCCATATCAGTATCAGGGGGTGGGGGTGGGGTTGTCGAGGAACTTCTCGGCGCGTCTCGGCGAAACGCGAGAGGACGCTCTCTCCCAAAGACTTGGTGAAGTGTAAGCATCAGGATGTTCCTGGAAGCGTTCACATCGCAGTCCCAAGTCTTCCCGCAGTGAAGCATACCACCGCTCTGTTGGCGTGGCGCTCCGCTTTGACTGCATTTGCAGTGGAGAATCTTATGAATCCGCTTGCGTCCTTCTGTACATTCCCAACCTGTACCGTCTTGCTTCTTACGATGAGTGAGTGCCACCATGTTGCAAAGGTGGTTCTCACAACAGCTGCATCGTTGGGATGTTCTGAACTCATCGATGTCCTCCATGATGACGTTTTCTCGGCTACGAAGCTCGAAACGAATACTGTTCCGCCGACTGTAGCGTTTCCCTATAAAATAAATGCTTCTCAGATAAATTATGAAGTCGGATTCATTATTTGTCTATGCGCGGTTGTTGAATGACGGTCACCCCCTTGAAGTCATTGAGATGCCAACTTTTTTTTCAATTGCAAGCTCTGGTCTTGGTCTTGGTCTTGGTCGATATGCTCGTGTGGTTGGACACGTGCCAACAGGCTTTGCATATTTGCCAGGAGCCGAGCATTATTACAAGGTGGAACTGGATCCTTCAGATGAAGGAGTCCGTTTGTGGCTGGAAGGATCCAAACGATTACCTGGGTGCAGCATTGACAAAATAGACATCCATTTGGAGAATTCAATTCGATACAGGGATATTCCGGATGTCCATGTTGGAGCTCGCCGGTTGAAGATCGAATGCCACGGTGTACATGATCTCGATACAGTCAACGGAATACCAATCACCTGAAGACAGTACAATGGAGGAGGCTTTTGCAGCTGCCAAAGAAAAGCTGACTGACATGGTCAGTGATTTCATGTAACGCGGCGAGGCCATCCCGCCGCCATCACTCCCCGCCGACATCATCAACCGCAGACAGCAGGACAACGAGCAATTTGCCGGCTTCTTGGTCACCTTCGTCGGAGTCGTCATTGTTTCCACCCTGCCAATTTTATGTGACAAGGCAGGCCAACCACGTGAACTGCTGCCGTGCCATGACGTGTGAACACCATCGAGTTCCGTGTTTGGAGCCACCATCGCCTTCAAATACAATTTTTAAGGATATTACAGTCGACGGAATACTAAAATGAAACCGCCTCGTGTACGGCACACCTTACGGTGTAAGCCCCCATGGGAGCCCCCACGGGAAGTCCGCGAGGAACAGAGTGGGTGGGAGACCGGAGGGGAGCCCACAGTTCATATCAAGCATGAGACACACTACTGGGTGCACAAGCAAGAGTGATAGGCGAACGGAGGAAACATGATCGGATAACGCACGCACGGCGGCGGATGTCGAGGTGATGCTGTTGATGTTGATGGCCACGCACCCACTCGCACTCGTATTGTCAGGACGCATGCCGCATCATCCATCCTCACACAGCATTACACACGCGAATCTCTCTCTCTGTCCAACTGCGACTCATTCAATGCGCCGAACCGAGTGTAGAGACATATCGACCAAACGGAAGAAAAAGTCCAATGATCGACACTTTGCAATATAGTGTGTTGCACGGAGTATTATGTGCACTGGGTCCTGCAGACAGTGTCCGGTTGGCATCATGCTCGAAATCTCTTAACCATTCCATTATGAGTTTGGCAAGTCGTGAGACTTTGATACCAATACTACGGGAGCGATTGAAGGAGGCTTGTTGGTCACTATTACAAGCTGGGTATTGTGTTGGAGTCAGAAATACACTTGCCAGTTCCATATCGAGCGCGAATTCGATGATAACATTCACCTACACAGATAAGATGTTACACGAATGTGATTATTTCGTCATGGGTGCACCTGAAACAACGATGTATCGCTTTCAAGCTTTGATTAGGGAAACTGTGGTCAACAACATGAAGATGTTTGGAGAAGTCTTCGACAGGTACATCATCCATACAAATGCACGGCTGCAGCGAAAGGGCAATCGCCCCACAATCCGTGCGAAGAAGATTGAAAAACATTTCGCTAGATGTGCAGAACAATTATCACGAGTCGCCCAAACCATGAGTTCAGCTACTACAGTCGACATTTCACAGGCGAGGCCAAGGACGACGTCTCCCCAAAGGACATTTTCAGATTGCAGAAGGGAAGTTCCGAGGACCGCGCGATCATAGCTCGGTACTGCGTCCAGGATTGCGCTCTGTGCAACCTGTTGGTCGCCAAACTAGAGATCCTCGCTAACAACGTTGGCATGGCCAACTGTAACATTATTGTAACAAGCATCCTTGACTTGACTTGACGACCCCCCCAAAAATATGAAATGTAACTTTATAAAAATTTGACAGATGGAATCCTCAGTAGCATTTATATATATTTTTCTGGTCATGGTCGTCGCCGGCTTTCTCATCGCCTCGCACATTTCCCTGCGAAGAGAGATCAGCACACATGAAGACGAGTTGGGAGATCTCGTATTGCGGTCGAATGCCGAGTTCAAACGCTCTCAACAAGAGGACACCATGCATTCATGTTATCTGAAAAAGAGAAAGCAGGCTGATGTAAAGATTAATACGATGTTGAAAGACGGTTTAGCGAAGGTAAACACGAGATCTAACGACATTAATTCCCAAGTCGTCGGAATCGAACGTAAACAGAAGGCCTTGGACGCGAAGGTCAATTTCCCAACTGGCGACACAAAGGTGAATCGGCTCAAACTGGGGGATAAGTGGACTTTAAGCGGTGTGGGTGACAAGCATGGCAAAGACGATTGGTTGCGATTATTCAATAAAGATGGGACTGGGTACTACGGGGGGCTGGCTGCCGGTCGATTGTGGTCTGGAGGGGCTACAACCCTCAACAGGACCACGAACATCAGAGGAACCACGAACGCTAAGGACATCAACGCCACTGGGAATTTGAATGTAACGGGAGCCACCGCCAAGGTGAACCGTCTCAAGCTGGGGGATAAGTGGACTTTAAGCGGTGTGGGTGACAAGCATGGCAAAGACAACTGGTTGCGACTATTCAATAAAGATGGGACTGGGTACTACGGGGGGCTGGCTGCCGGGCGATTGTGGTCTGGAGGGGCTACAACCCTCAACGGGACCACGAACATCGGAGGAACCACGAACGCTAAGGACATCAACGCCACTGGGAATTTGAATGTAACGGGAGCCACCGCCAAGGTGAACCGTCTCAAGCTGGGGAATAAGTGGACTTTAAGCGGTGTGGGTGACAAGCATGGCAAAGACGACTGGTTGCGATTATTCAATAAAGATGGGACTGGGTACTACGGGGGGCTGGCTGCCGGTCGATTGTGGTCTGGAGGGGCTACAACCCTCAACGGGACCACGAACATCAGAGGAACCACGAACGCTAAGGACATCAACGCCACTGGGACGCCACTGGGACGCCACTGTCAATTTAAAGGCCGCAACTCGCGCGACGGCGTAAGCAAAAAATGTTGTACTAATGAGGGGGGGGGGCATGGGCAAACTCGGTACATGCCTTGAATGTTTTGTGTCAATCTCCTACATTCGACATAATACTAAAATGAAACCGCTTTTTGGAGTGTACGTCCACACCGTAGTGTGTGCCTTATGGTGTCGCAATCCACGGGGCAGGTAACACAATTACGATCTCCATCGGAATGCACAAACACACATAAAATGTGCGTTCCAGCCTCCCTGCCGATTTTGACTGGTTGCGAAACATGGTCTGGAGCGGAATTGTGATTCCTCTGTGCTGATATCTAAGGCTAGCGAGTCGTTCCGGAGGCTCTAAATTCTGAGTAGACATTTCAAAAAATCCGTGTTCTTTTGGGCCACGGGATCTTTGCCGCCCGTTCCTCAAAAAACGATATAAATGTGCTGTGTACGGAAAAGCGTACTCCACTCTGGTAAAAGACGTCAACCATGTGGACCACTGATCGACACTTGTACACTTATCCATTCTGCCCCAAATGGCACGGTTTCTTTCGATTTAAGCAGGAGGAAGGGTGCCATGACGATGACTTTCCATTCGAATACGTCCTGGCGCTTACGGAGCGAGTTCCTGAAATAGAAACAATGAGCATGGTTGCGTACAGCGAACCTCAGATCGAAAGAGTCACTCGGGTCATGGTCGACACGCTGTGCGAACGACAACTGCACGACAATGTAGAGATGCATTGTCTTCACGAAATCGTCGATGCGTTGACTGTCGCACTCGAACGTTTCAACGGCGACTCTGATACGCACTCCAAGTTTCAAACGATCAAGCAAGACTTGGAGACAGCGACATCGAACACACAGGCGTCGTGTTCGAAAATGCGCATCCTTCTTCGGAACAAGATGATGAAGAAAGAGCTGGTCGAAGTCGCGTGGGCTCCTGAACGACATCTCCCCTGGTGCCTCGACGAAGAAGAAAAATATGGACTGGATGCCTGGGAATGCATGGGCGCCAGGTGCAAGAGGTATGCGTCATGAATGTATATAATGTCAAGCTGATGGCTGATTAAATACCGCATGCGACCATGCACAACACCGAGACGCGACATTGGAAATGTAGTGTAAACACAATCAGATACACATTTTACATTACACATTTACCAACATGAATCCTGCAGCCGCCGGCACCATGTCCATGAGCTACTTGAAACGCCATGTGTACGAGCTGAGGACGTCCATGGATCCGAACATCGTTGTCAAGCTCCAGAGCCTCGATCATGACATGGCACGCATATGGGTTGAGAATACGGAGGGCGTTTGTGTGGACATACATGTCATTGTGCATGAGTCGACTGGTGAGGAGCTTACAATCATCAATGAGGCTGTTCGCGTGGAGAGATCGTATATCATCAAGATTAATAAGTCATATGTAGTGGCGTTCATGGGCATCACGATCCTCAAGATTCACAAACAGCAGCAGCATGCACTGTTCACAGCGAATGGTGCTGATCTGAAGAGCATTTGAGTGGGTTTAAATTTTGCCTAAAGGGGTCACAGCAACCTGGGGCATCGACCGCGTCGACGAGGAGTTCCTGATGGAGAACAAGCCTGGTGCTGTCGGCTCTCCGAAGGCGAGGCTCATGTCGCGCCTGCTGTGCCCGATCCTGCGCCCGGTTCGCGGAGCCTACGTGCACAAACCCTAAACCCCCCACTCCCAGACTAATACACAACTTTTAATTGTATTCAACAAGCGGCGGAGCCCCTTTCACCTCTCCCCCCCAGCGGAGCGACCGGGGGCGACCAGAGGGGAGCCCCCACAAAGGAGTCCGCGAGGAACCGAGCGGGTGGGCGACCGGAGGGGAGCCCACAGTTCACATCAACCAGCAGACACACACACACACACACACACGCGACGCCGCCTCTATCTCGGACATGGACAGCATCGCATCAGCAACGTCTCTTCGCCTCATCATCACCCGGAAACTCAATCAATCCAGTACAAACCACATCTTCTCCCGCATGTCATTGATGACATCCGTAATGCAGAATCCAGGTTGGCATACCGCCGCCAGAACTACACAGGATTTTGGTGAGGGGGCTTATGCCACTACGTTACACTCGTTTTTAGAGGAACGGCGACCACTCTCATCAAAGACGGCGGTATCTGTGTCGAGTCGAGTCACATGGCGACCTCTCGCGTCTGTCGCCTTCTTCTCATTGTCCATGCAAACGGCGGAATCATTTCACACACAAGCATTGGAGCGTTTGTATGAAGTTCTTCTTCCTCTGCTCATTATATCAAGGGCGATGGATCTGGCAACAATCAGTAGTTTTAAGCGCATAGGAATGGGCAGCTTCGCAACCGTATTTGTCAGTGAAGGTCGCGGAGGGGTGGTGTTGAAGCAAATTCAGGACCCTTGCAAAGATGCAGTGGCAATGTTGATGAAGGAACATGATGACCTCTTGACTTTGAACAGTGTTTGTGGTGGCTCGTCTGAGTTCTTTCAACTTCCGCGTGCCCATGGCAGCTACACAGACTACTACAGTTTTGCGCAGGAGGCAGGTATTCAGCGGATAGAAGACATGGGGTTGCCACCGCATGCCTTGTATGTCATGCAACGCATATGGCCTGTTTCACATTGGCTGGCTACCCGTATACGGGACTTGTTCCTTCCTAAGCCTTTCAGCGACCAGCCCCCCCCTCAGCTTCTGGCAAGACTCTACCTGGGCAATGGGACATCGCGTCAAGGCAGCCGGTTCGTGAACACTGAGAATTTCCCCTTGTCTGCCGACCGAATTGAGCGCCTTGGACTTCCTGCAGATAAGATAGCTGCTGGCATGGGACAGATGCTGGCTTCGATCAACTTCAAAGCTGGCCGAGATGGGCGCGACATCGAGTTCGTGTTGTGTGGTCATCCTGAAAATCCCCTGAGTAAGGTGCCGTTCTACGAATGCATCGATTTCAATCAAATGCGACCGCATGGGGGGTCTGCGATAGTGATTGTCAGCAGCATGGTCAGCAATGACCCATACTACCCTCGGCCGTGGTCGCCTCAGTGGCAGGCCTTTGCTGACGCCTATCTCGCCACAGCTGTTGAGGCCAACGAGTCCCCCCTGGCACAGGATGTGTTGCAGAAGGTACAGTCTCACTGGGAGGAAAAAAATTGTCATCGCGTACAGCTCTGCTAAGTTTACCATTGACGAATTCCGTATCTCCGAGGAGTGCATTCCAAAATGGAGAACAGCAAGTTGTTTGTAAACCGTGACCTGAATGCAGCCATTAACATCCACAATTGATTTACAATGTACCCCACCCGTCCCAGAATTCTTGCGAGGCCCAAGAAATATTGCAAACTGGAAGTTAAGGTAGGCCGCATGATTGATTACAAGCTGACAGGTTCTTTAAAGAACGCAGTGTCTACAGTCGTCGGACCAGTAAAATGAAACATCCCAATAAACGGTATAAGGCGTAGACAGACCTTATAGTGTACAAGTGGATGGTCATACAAAATGGCCCGTCCAGCAAAGAAACCTCCTTTCATGACGCATTGCACATCAACAAAGACCCCGTGTTCTTTTGGGCCACGGTACCGGGGAAGAGTCGATCGCTTAAGTGCGGCTGGTCCTTCAATGGACACTCTCGAAAGTACCGACAAAAGAACGATACGGAGTCTGCAGGATGGAGAGCCGTGATCTAAAAAAGAACCACGATATTCTCGTTAACATCCTGCAATTTGTTGATTCAAAATCGTATTGGTGTTCCACTGCCCCGTGGGTTGCTACACCATTAGGTTACACCGTAAGGTGTGCCGTACACGAGGCGGTTTCATTTTAGTATTCCGTTGACTGTAGCAAAGTGTATAAGATAAGATAAACACAGTCAAGATGACTGTGGGAGGACTTGGGATTACAGTTGTTCTCAAATAAAGTGGGATGTGTTCACCCTGAGGACATTGTCGTGGTTGAGAAGATTTGGTCCAACAAAAACCAATGTGCATGCAGGCAAGTTGGCAAGCATTTCTGAAGGGTGGGTCTTCGATCATGCATCTTTCACTTTTGCCCATGATTGTCCGTTCTTGATGATGTTTTCGATGTAATTACCAAGCCTCACCTTATCCAAACGGTTTGCCAAATGCAATGCCATCTCTAGGAATGTTTGGTTAGCATAATAAGCATCATGTTTTATCAAGAAACTTACAATGGCACAATGCCCATTTGCTATGGCAAACATCAATGGAGTGCCCTGCTGATAGCACGGATTCGCACCCGCCTTGAGTAGCCGTTGAACTGCCGTTATGTCTCCTTGTCCGCATTGAAGCACGAGTTCAAAATTGAGTTTCTTTTGACCATCCATTGTACGATCATGACAACCACTTTTCCTTACACTGCATTCTACAGTCGGCGGAACAGTAAAATGAAACATATATCAGATGGAAATAAATGTACGACATCGCCGTTAGAAAATTCGCCGACTTGGGTGTGTTAAAAACTTCTGTGTTTACGAACATCAGTCGTTCTACTCTGTGGAGGTGGAAACGCTTTGGTCCTCCCTGTCATGTCCTCCCGTGTAACGAGCGCACTGCTTGAAAACATATTGTGTGTTTCAAGGGTATCCCTCACTGGATGTCTAGGTGTGAGATTTACATCCAAGCGTGTAAATCTGATTTAAATAGTTTGCAATAAAGGATTCTTTTTTACGTTGAGCAAGGAATAATGCAAGCTCAATCATCTCTGCAACATTTGTTTATCTGTAGATTCCCAGGTCTGTAAAGGCTGACCAATAACAGACAATCTTTAGCACTACCTTCTTGTGCCCGTGGAATGCTGCGTGACACAATGCCCCACAGCCTCCAACAGTGGTGAACGGCTCAGCACCAGCATGTAGCAATGAATCGACTAAACTTAGTTTCCCCAGTATACTTTGTGCACATAGTTCATATTGAAGTTTAGACATTTGTGCTACCTACGTATTACACGACTTTCTTTATGCCATTGGATCTGCAAATACAATTGCGTAGCCCAAAGCCCGGCTTGCTTCGAATGCACATGGAGAGAACAAAACAAAAGGAAATTATGCAGGTTCGGGCATTTTATCATGTGCGGCGATCGATTGTACCGCCAGCACTACACAGGATTTGGGTGAGGGGGGGGGCTTACAGTCAACGGAATACTAAAATGAAACCGCTTCGTGTACGGCACACCTTACGGTGTAACCAAATGGTGTAGCAACCCACGGGGCAGTGGAACACCAATACGATTTTGAATCAACAAATTGCAGGATGTTAACGAGAATATCGTGGTTCTTTTTTAGATCACGGCTCTCCATCCTGCAGACTCCGTATCGTTCTTTTGTCGGTACTTTCGAGAGTGTCCATTGAAGGACCAGCCGCACTTAAGCGATCGACTCTTCCCCGGTACCGTGGCCCAAAAGAACACGGGGTCTTTGTTGATGTGCAATGCGTCATGAAAGGAGGTTTCTTTGCTGGACGGGCCATTTTGTAGGACCATCCACTAGTACACTATAACGTCTGTCGACGCCTTATACCGTTTATTGGGATGTTTCATTTTACTGTTCCGCCGACTGTAGGCCACGAACGGACGGCGGATACTGTCGAGTCACACTCGCATCATGTCGAGACCACTCGCATCACGGCGGCACATGTGTCGAGTCGAGTCGAGTCGAGACCCCTGGCAAAAACAAAGGGAAACACAGTTTAGCGAGGACACCGATGAATACATCGACAGCCAAGGCGACCCATGCATGTCTTTGCCAGCGGGAGAGCGCAAGGATTGCAAACAATAGGTATAATGTGCCATGAACAGGGCGAAGTTTCGACCACCAGATCTTCCCGCCATCTGGCGCCACCTCTATCCCCGTTTTACGAAGGCCTCCAAAGTATAGGACAAAGAACCCTATTGCTGGCACAAGGGCAAAGACGCCCATAGCCCTTAGATACCTAGGTGTCGCGAGAAAGGCAAGAATCACGAAAGCTGTCCTGATTCCTATGCACCCGATCCAGAAAGCTATTTGTCTTGAAATGTTGTTGGCCATCGTGTTATCATTTAAGTTTTGTTTTTTGAGGAAGATTTCTGGTTGCCTTGTTCCACATGTATCTCGAGGAAAGCGGGGACAGTAAAGTGGTTCCACAGGCAGATGAAGAACAAGGGGGGCGTAAAAAAGACATCACGGTTGTTCTCATCATCAACCAACCAAACCAACATCAAAACTGCTTGTCAAGTGAGATGTCACTTGGATGAGAACCACCGTACCACATTAAACGAGTGGCGGAGGCCCCTTTCAACTCTTCCCCCCAGCGGAGCGACTGGAGGGGAGCCCACAATTCACATCAAGCATTAGACACACACTACACACTACTGTGTAACTAACTGTCAAGTCTTACACAATGTGTATGTTGTTTGTAAAAGATTCACTTGTTTGTCCCACTTGATATTAGGCAGCCCTTCTTTGATTTTCCTTTAGCTGCCTAATATAAGGCTTTAAGGCCCAGAGGAATAGGCCATAAAGGTACCTGGAGTACCTTTATTTAATGCCCAGATACAGATACAGATACAGATACAGATACAGATACAGATACAGATACAGATACAGATACAGATACAGATACAGATACAGATACAGATACAGATACAGATACAGATACAGATACAGATACAGATACAGATACAGATACAGATACAGATACAGATACAGATACAGATACAGATACAGATACAGATACAGATACAGATACAGATACAGATACAGATACAGATACAGATACAGATACAGATACCTTTTGATACAGATACAGATACAGATACAGATACAGATACAGAACACTTGTGTTTATAATGGGCGTTCCTGCCTCCCTGCCGATTTTTTAAAATTTCTAATCAGGATTTAGAGCCTCTTGAACGACTCGCTAGCTTGAGACATAAGCACCAAGGAATCACAATTCCGCTCCATACCATGTTTCGAAACCAGTCAAAATCGGCCGGGAGGCAGGAACGCCCATTTTATTAGCACTGTAACGCTTGGAATAAAATATGTAATATACATATATACAAATGTCGGACACTACATACACCAATACTCATACAAGAAGTATTTGCAAAGATGGAGCTTCCCGTGTTTTGTACAAGAAGAAGTGTGGACGCGGACAGAACGGGTCAAGCACTTTATGTGTTAAAGTAAGGAAACCAGATGGAACGTTTGGTTACAGTAAGTTTGTACCACAAGAAGGTAACAAAAAACAAAAAGGTGGCAGGTGGTGGCCGGTGGCAGGTGAAGGGTGGACGTTTGAACAGGTGGCAAGTGGCCGGTGGCAGCTTCCGGGTGAAACATTACAAAAGCTTAGAAATAGCGATGAACTAAAGCAGGAGAAATGGGAAACAGACGTTGACCACCTGCTACGATTGAAACATACACTTCGAGAAATTGTTATATATGACAACTATATAGAACTCGAAAATGGTAGGTATCAGGGATATAAGGGAAGAAATGGAATAACGGGCTGGCAAATATTGCCTAATGCGATTCCTAATGCGTATTAAAATGAAACCGCCTCGTGTACGGCACACCTTACGGTGTAACCTAATGGTGTAGCAACCCACGGGGCAGTGGAACACCAATACGATTTTGAATCAACAAATTGCAGGATGTTAACGAGAATATCGTGGTTCTTTTTTAGATCACGGCTCTCCATCCTGCAGACTCCGTATCGTTCTTTTGTCGGTACTTTCGAGAGTGTCCATTGAAGGACCAGCCGCACTTAAGCGATCGACTCTTCCCCAGTACCGTGGCCCAAAAGAACACGGGGTCCTTTGTTGATGTACAATGCACACCCACCTCAGTTCCGAGAACACTTGGATGAGAACCACCGTACCACATTAAACAAGTGGCGAAGCCCCTTTCACCTCTTCCCCCCTGCGGAGCGACCGGGGGCGACCGGAATCAAGCATTAGACACACTACTACACACTACTACACACTACTGTGTAACTAACTGTCAAGTCTTACACAATGTGTATGTTGTTTGTAAAAGATTCACTTGTTTGCATTAAATTAAGGAGAGCTTATTATCACTGTAACGCTTGGGCTTATCACTGGAACGCTTGAGCTTATCACTGGAACGCTTGAGCTTATCACTGGAACGCTTGAGCTTATCACTGCAACGCTTGAGCTTATCACTGCAACACTTTGTCGGGATTGTGAAGGGGAAACCGCGAGCCCCATGGACACTGTCAGATTTCGTGCAGCGTAGCATCGACTTTGTCGAGCTCACCTTGATTCGGACGTGCTTTCCACCTGCGACTGTTGACAAGTGGATTGATGTGTAAAGCGTCTCGTATGAAAAACGGGGCTGTTCACTGTTTTTTGGAGATCGATGACTGATTGTGTGATTATATCTCGCTGGTACTGTGTGAAATACTTAGCATCAATTGAACTTTTGATATTATGTAAGGCCAATATACTGTCCCGTAAGCTTTCTGTCCACGCATCAACACACACTTGCATTATTTCTGGCGTTGTCCTCATATGTATATCCTCATATTGATGTTTACAACAGTTTTTTTCGTATGATGTAGACGACACAAATTCTTGACGTTGGATGTTTTCCCGTGTTGTAATAGAGAGTGTAAAAGAGGAAATGCAGATATCGGATGATACGGCACCCACGGTGTTGAAGCTTATTACTAGCCTGTTGCTTCCAGCAGAAGGGTTCTACTTCGGTGGGCTGTCTGGGGTGTTTGCCAGCAACGCCCTGAGCATTTTGTTGATCAACCCTCATGGATTGACAAACGTCTGGCGCAACATGACACCCGAGCAGAAGAGGGAATTCCAGGAAGCAGTGTTCTGCCTTGCAAGGCAGAGGAGTGAGGGGGCGTAGAGGTTGTTTTCATGGCGCGAGGGAGACGGGGTGTCCCTGGAAGGTTGCAACAGTTGCCTCGTTTGCTTTCACTGTAACGCTTGAGCTTCTTTCTCACTGTTCCGCTTGTCCGTAGAGAACTGTGGGAAACGCCTTCTTCCTAGAAAATCCACATTGTTTTATGTGTCTCGATGCCGTACTGATCGATAATCTCACATTACAACTCTTGTATCTGGTTTAAGGGGATATCATTCAAATTATACAGAGTGTCCCAAAATTATTTGAGAACAACTGTATGGTTTCAATTATTTACTTTCCAGGATAATAAGTGAACAACGCCTGTCGAGATGAACAGCCTGATGTTGTTGGTGGCCAAGATCCTGGGCGTAAAGTCAGAAGGTGCTGATAGTGACGTTTTCGCCCTCACGAAAGCTGTCCTGATTCCTATGCACCCGATCCAGAAAGCTATTTGTCTTGAAATGTTGTTGGCCATCGTGTTATCATTTAAGTTTTGTTTTTTGAGGAAGATTTAAGGTTGCCTTGTTCCACATGTATCTCGAGGAAAGCGGGGACAGTAAAGTGGTAATTCCACAGGCAGATGAAGAACAAGGGGGGCGTAAAAAAGACATCACGGTTGTTCTCATCCTCAACCAACCAACCTCAAAACTGCTTGTCAAGGGATATATGTCGCCAACACTTGGATGAGAACCACCGTACCACATTAAACAAGTGGCGGAGCCCCTTTCACCTCCCCCCCCAGCGGAGCGACCGGGGGCGACCGGAGGGGAGCCCCCACAAAGGAGTCCGCGAGAAACCGAGCGGGTGGGCGACCGGAGGGGAGCCCACAGTTCACAGTTCACATCAACCAGCAGACATACACACTACTACACACTACTGTGTTGTTTGTAACACTTGGGTTTATTAGCACTGTAACACTTGAGCTTCTTTCTCACTGGAACGCTTGGGCGTTTCCGATGTGCCGTCTCAAGCAGACTTATGCTTGAGAACTATGTCTGGAGTATGAAAGAGGAATCGCGGGACACACGGCGGTACCTGTCGAGTCGAGTCACATCACATGGCGACCACTCTCATCAGGCGGCGGCACATGTCGAGTCGAGTCGAGCCGAGTCACATCACATGTCGAGTCGAGTCGAGTCGAGTCACATCACATGGCGACCACTCTCATCAGGCGGCGGCACATGTCGAGTCGACTCGAGTCAAGTCACATCACATGGCGACCACTCTCATCAGGCGGCGGCACATGTCGAGTCGACTCGACTCGAGTCACATCACATGGCGACCACTCTCATCAGGAGACCTCTCGCATCACGGCGGCACCTCTGTCGAGTCACAGAGCGACCTCTCGCATCACGGCGGCACCTCTGTCGAGTCACAGAGCGACCTCTCGCATCTCATCAAGGACGGCGGCACCTGCGGCTTCTCCACGTTCCACACGACGGCACCTGCGGCTTCCCTAAACCCGAATCCCGGGTTTCGTCGTTTATAAAACTCGATGCATAATGGAAATGAAAGAGATTTGCGCCGTCAATCGCTCGCTTCCAGGATAATCTAATCGTACGCTTGCTGTCTGTCTGTCTGTCGCCAGAAGCCAAACAGGTGACCATTCGATCTGGATCTGGATCTGGATCTGGAGTGAGTTCCAGATGTCGCATGCATTGGGATGGATGCTAGCAAGTTTCCATGATAGGCGCAGGGAACTAAACCAATGCGTCTCCCCCCATGCAGGGAAATGCCGAATGCGTTTAGCGATGTTTGTAAAGCTCGGAGGAATTTCGGCTTTGATGGCCGATGCAAGAATTGTGGAAGGGGAATCGTCTGGGAAACAATCAGGACCAACAGGAATGATGATGATGTCACCAACAGGAATGATGATGATGTCACCACCAGGAATGAGCCTACAGTGATCCCCTATATTAGCTAAGCTAGACCATGCAGAGCTACCAAAGCTGCTGCGAATGCAGGCAGATGGTGATCAAGTGCGGTATGGAAGCTCATAGGGACAGTTGATGATTACATTGTACTTTTTTAAGGATTATGAAAAGTTGACCAAGTCAACCATCTTTTGTAACCGATATTGTCAATACAGAGACTGTGTGTCTTCAGGATATGCCCCCCCCACCCCCCCACACTCCCACTCCCAGACTCCTAGAGCGACCTCTCGCATCACGGCGGAACCTGTCGAGTCGACTCACAGAGTCACAGAGCGACCACTACAGTCGGCGGAACAGTAAAATGAAACATCAAAAAACCGGTATAAGACGGTAATAGCTTAAATAGTTGTATACAGGATGGACACAAAGACCGTATCGGATCTTAGGGCGATGATGCTCGCTAATGATGCTATCGAAGCTGATGATGCTATCGAAGAACTCTGCCGCCGGGCTGAGGTAACCGAGGCAGCTGCTGCTGTGCCTCCTCAGCCTGAACATCCGACAGCAATTGTTGCTCGCACTCTCTTTTCATGCGCAGCTCAAGCTCGTTTTTTTGGTATGAGGCCGATTTTGTAAAACCGTTTCATTTTAGTATTCCGTCGAGTGTAGACGTAGTCTTTATTTTTTATACTTGTGAAAAATAAACATGCAATAACTGTCAATGGGGGGGGGGGGCATCTGGCATCTTCCTGAAGGCAGTTCGAACAGAAAATCCCTGTTCTTAAGGGGACAACAGCCCCGGGGGAGTTGACCCCTATGATACCCCTATGGAGAATTCATTGTCTACATGTCTTATTAATCGGTAAATAGATACTTTTTCAAGTGCAGTTTATGTTTACTGCAAATTCTAAGAAATTGCAGCTCAGTTGAATGTAGTCCGAATATGTTAGCAAATCGGAGGGCTTTTTCGATACTATGTGGACACGCTTGACTCATGTTATTAATTGCATGTAAGAAATCATTTTCTTTGAACACCAGCAATCTCCCTGGTTCTCTAGTTGTTTGCATGTAAGGTAAATCAACGTTTAATTCGTTGAAGTCTTCACATATCTCCCTGTTCAGATCGACATGAATGTAGCAGTCTTGACGCGAAACAACTCTATCTATATCAGACACGGGGTGAGTGGATGCCTGAATAACCAAGCGACAAGCGTTCATCTTAGTTTTCTTTTTAGAATGATCATCGCCTTATGCTTTTGGGCCTGATTTACTTAAACCCAAGCAAATTTGCAACATTTATTTACTTGGCGGAGCATTCTTCAGTATTTTTTTTTGTTGAAATAATTGTTGTTCCCGAGATGGAGAGTCTTTTCAAAGGTGTTCATGTGAACACGTTTAAAATAGGGATTGATGTGATTGACTGTTATTGTCAGATTTGCGGAAACCATCAGCTTAGTGTGGACCATCTATTTTGATGGTGACGTGCTCAAATGCACTCTCAAATTTACTATTAAAGTAGGGAAGATCACATTGTGGAGGCGGGTCAAGTAATTGGATGGTGTACACGGGTTGCGTATCAAAATCTGCGTGAGGTCCTGCAATGACTTGTAAGCTCGCCCCACAGAGTGGTATGTGTTGTTGCGCAACTCGATAACATGAACCTAGCTTTATATGTGCTAAAAGTAAAGAGGAGACGATTTGTAATGATGCTGTAGCAAACATAATATTCAATAGCGGCCGAAAATATTTGCATGTGAGAAACGCGTCATATTCTACTCTGTGGAGGTGAAAACGCTTTGGTGTAAATCGAAAACGACGTGAATTTGTAAGCAAACTTTGTGAGACGAACAAAGATTTGTTGAAATTTTATTGTCAACTCAATGCACAACCGAAAGAGGTGTTGTTGCATTTTTCAAAAGTACTCACAAGTGATATATGTCGCCAACACTTGGATGAGAACCACCGTACCACATTAAACAAGTGGCGGAGCCTCTTTCACCTATTCCCCCCAGCGGAGCGACCTAAGGCGACCGGAGGAGAGCCCCCACAAAGGAGTCCGCGAGGAACCGAGCGGGTGGGCGACCGGAGGGGAGCCCACATGTCACATCAACCAGCAGACACACTACTGATTTACACACACACACACACACACACACGCGACGACGCCGTCGAGTGTATCTCGGACATGGACATATGGGATTCCGTTGGGGGGGATGCAAGATGCGGAGCCCCTTTCACTTTTTGTGACATCAACCAGCAGACACCACACTACTGTGTAACTAACTGTCAAGTCTTACACAATGTGTATGACTTGCTTGACAGCGACTTGTTTGTAAAAGAAAGCAGCACGCGCGCAGGTGCACGAAATATTGTGAAGACAGCCAAGCACTACATCACGGTCCACAAGGCGAGCAGTAATGCCGCACGCATCGTTGAACGCAGGGATTAGGAGTGCGTCAACTCTGATGGTTAGATGTGAATGTTGTTGACATCAAGTGTTGTGATACGGTTCTCATCCAAGTGTTGGCAACATATACCACTTGACAAGCATGAGGTTGATTGATTGAAATGTTTCATGTCATAGCACGCATGGTTCTTTCTCATCAGCACACCATACATCGGAAATCCCTTGTGAATGTAAGCCTCGTACACTATTCCCACGATACTTGTTGTCTTATCCAAGTTGTTGTGCGTTGTTGGGTTTTCTATGGTTACAATGGACCCTACAGTGTACGTGGGATTCTGGTAAGGTAAGTAATCCATGTCTGAAGATCGTGTTTTGAAATATACAATATAAACCCTAAACAATTATCAGCATGGAAAGCGCAAAGGAGTGCTCCGACTCGATAGATAACATTGACTGCAGCCGGGTATTGTGCGCAATGATCAGTCTGTAATCCACGATCTCAATCTGAGTCCCACTACAACTGTCGGGTCATATCCATATGTAGATACCCCTTCCTTTCCCAACAGAGTGATAAAAAAATTGTCAAAGTGATCTGGCAGAGGAACACAATGCTTATGCATGTACTGCAAAAAAGCAATCTTTAAAATTTTGTAATCCATGTATGCGCCTGACTTCTTCTCACATTGCTCGAAAAAGGCAGCAATTATGTCGGTTAGTTGTTTTGTTGTCTCCATAATTGTAATTACACACAGCCCGGCGGTCAATAATTTTACAGCTCAAAGCTTTATACATTTGTTCAATTTGGCCTGAATTTATTTTTTCTCATTGCAGGATCGAAGCAAACGGAACGGAGGAAACATGTCGCATACTCGGTGCATTAGATAGATAGATAGATATTGGATGTGCCACTTCGCAAGCCCCTAAGTTTGTAACCATCTCATGTGAACCATGCCCGGATGATGGCATACGGATGAGGAGTACCATCCAAGTTGGCATGTATGTTATGAAAGGGGAATCTCGCCCCCCAGGAGTGGGGCAGTGGAATTCACGAGGAGCATCTTCACTCCAGGTTCACGATAATCTAATCTTGTTCATGGTTGTCATCGTGATGGGACAAGGATGCACCGCCATGGATGACCTTGCCCCTCAGGTGAACTTCAAACATTTCAAGGGACCGTTTAAAGTTGGCTTCTGGTTGGAATGCGGTGGGGTTCAACCTTTGAATGTGCTTGATCGCATCTGTCATCGTAATGCATCTTTCCCACATCAGATAAGCAGCAACAACTGTTGCAGACCATTGTCTTCCCAACCTACAATGCACAAGCACGACATTGTTTTGACTTAACACTCCATGCATCACCTCAACAATATATGGTAGATTGGATATGAGTTTCGTGACCTCTTTTTGCCTGCAGTTGTCTTCAACAGCAACCTTAATGTATGTTGTGTTTGGGTTCCTTGGTTTTATGTACGGTGAGTGGTTTGTGCAGTTCACAACAAGCTTGAATTGCAACGTTTTACAAAGTTGGTGGTTGAGAGCTGCTTCTTGGTCTGATAGGTAAAGATTGTCGCACACCTTGAACAAGTTATCGATATGCATCTTATTGAGATCAGCCATATTATTGTTAATTTTCCCAACACAGGACAACAACAGGTATTTTCAGAGGTGTTCATGTGAACACGTTTAAAATAGGGATTGATGTGAGCCTCCGGCATTCTTCAGTATTTATTTTTTGTTGAAATAATTGTTGTTCCAGAGATGGAGAGTCTTTTCAGAGGTGTTCATGTGAACAAATTTAAAATAGGGATTGATGTGAGCCTCCGGCATTCTTCAGTATTTATTTTTTGTTGAGATGGAGAGTTTTTTCAGAGGTCTTCGTATGTGCCCATTGTTGTATTGTCTGTATGAAGTTATTCAATATCAGCTCGGTATGAGCGCAGATTGACTCCGGATGGAAAAGGGTTCCCCATATCCGTCGTCTCTTATGTCGGAACGCTACAACACGTTGGTCATGGACCTCATCGAGGCAAATCAGGCGCATGCACGGAGCTAGATCAGAAATTGAGTATGCAGCATAGAAGTCAGCCTTAAATTTCATTGGAACCCCCTCAACCCTTCTGCTTCTGACGACGTGGATGGACGGGAAAGAGCGACCGGCGGCATTTTGTGTGCCCTCCTCATCGCCCACCCCCAAAACCACAGTTTCCGGAGAGGCAAATGTGGGCGCTCAACCAACCGACCCACATGGGTCAGTTAGCAGCTTACAATTGTTATCCTCTGGGCCAGCTTAAATGCTGAAATACGGGATGACGGACACGAAGGATTGGGACTTTGATACACAACCTTTAGCTGACCTACCCATTGGGTTCAAGGGTCACCGGTAAGGGTGTCCCATAAATTCTGTTTCTGACTGTATAATACACTCCAGAAAGAGGTTTCATTTTAGATTCCGTCGAGTGTAATTGGTGAATAGATACTTGTTCAAATGCAATTTATGTTTATTGCAAACCTGAAGGAAGTGTAGTTCATCTGGATGTAGTTCGAAGATGTCAACACATATGAGTGCTGTTTCGATGTCACGTGGACATGTGTGACTCATGTTACAAATTGCCTGCAAGAAATAACTTTCCTTCATTACCAACAATCTCCCTGGTTCTCCAGTTGTTCGCATGTGAGGCAGATCAATTTCTATGTCGTTGAAGTCTTCACAGATCTCATTGCTCAGACTCACAGGTATATTATAGCATGCTTCACGTGAAACAACTCCATCCACATCAGCAACACGTTGAGTGGATACTTGAATGACCATTCGACATTTGTTCATATCGTTGCATGGATGGAGCTGTACAGTTTACAGTTGTTCACAAGTACCCCTTTATATGGATAGACGTCGGAGTCATCTGATTAAGATCACCCAGATGTCTGAGTTTTTGGCGAGACGTTGGAGTGCCAACCTGGATGGTGCCCGTCAAGTCATCAGAGTACTCACGCAAACGGCGGAACACTGTCGAGTGTACTACGTCGCACTCAATCACTCACAGGCCCCCCAAAATACAAAACGAACGAACGCGAGAAGCATCATCATCACCACATGAGACACTGTCAAATGTGTGGGTTCCAAAAACCTGAGGATGAAATGCATATGTTTGAGTGCCCTTTTTATAATGTTATTCGCCTCCGCTACCAGAAGCTGTTTACAGATATTTATAGGCATGTCCATGAGGATACCAACTTAACCGTATGGAATGTGGAATTCTGCGATTCCACATTCAGAACCTTTATGAATGGAAATGGCACTAAGTCTTTTTGGAGCAACCTAGCCGACTATCTTTCTACTTGTAGAAGAGCAAGACAGGAAGCCCTGGACTGCTTAGTGGCACCGTAATTTATCATCCCTTTTTTTCTTATTCTTGTGACTTCTCATTTGTTAGCTTCTTACCTCCGCCACTGTAAGTGGTTGAGATCTGGGTCCGGCTCTAAGGGGTTTAATACCTACGCCACCAAAACGGTGGTTGGGAGTTTGGTTTGTTTGTCCTCGACACACCCCTGATGTAATGGGGTTTTTTGCTTTGTGGGTGATTTTTCTTTTTGTTTAAAGCACAGAGTCTCATACACCCTCGCGGTGTCAAGTAGACTTTAACATGTAATGTAATGTAATGTAATGTAATCATCGTGACACACGCCTCCTCAGCAAAAACGGCGGAACATGTGTCGAGTCACAGAGCGACTTTCGCATCAGGATATATCGACAGCCAATCTGGGATCACGAGTTGGGTTGCTGCTGAAACCAATCATTATGCGTCCGTGTATCGGGTGTGTAGATGGTACAGTGAATAATTAATTTATTTATTTAATTTATTTACTTACAAAGAAAGAATGTCGGCATTGTTCGCTGCCCTGGTCATCGGGACCGTTGCGGGCACGCTCATCGGCACGATCGGCGCCGGCGCCGGCGCGCTTCTGGTCCCGTCCCTCATGTTCTTCGCCGGCCAGTCCATTCAGGGCGCAGTCGGCGTGACGCTGGCGATGCAGACTATCCCGGTGGGGATCGGCGGGGCGTACTTGTACTACAAACAGGGACTCATCGACCTCTGGATCGTTGCTGCCGTCGCCATCGGCATGCTCGCTGGAATCCTCGGCGGAGGGGCTCTGGCGACCTCGGGCGAGATCAGCCCGGTGAAGCTCGAGCTGCTCCTGGGCGTCGTCCTGGTCGTCCTCGAAGGCGTCACCATCGCCAAGACGCTCCTCAGCTACACCACTGTTCACCCTAAACGGAACAGCTAATGTACGGATGTACGTGCACGAATTCACTACTCATCCCCAGAGCCCCGCCTCCGTCTCGTCTCTAAAAAAATGTATCAAAAAAAAGAGTTAAAAAGAGTATCTAACTAACTTACTGACTGACTAAAGCGAAGATCAATTGAGAACTCGATAGCAGCGAGCTTCTTGGCGAGGTACGCCTCACGCTTGGCGGGAGTCTGGTTCATGCACGCTAGGTGCGCGCACTTGCCAGTGGTGTAGGTCCCACCATTGGGGTTGCTTAAGAGCACCTGTTTTCTACCACACGGGTTGCCGTGAATGGTGACAGCAGTGCAGCCCAGGGTGGGGGAATACCCCACGATGGTAAACTCACCGTGTTTGGATCCAACAGGAAGCTCGTTCTTTAGAACGGACCCGCGACCAACACGACCGGAGGCCAAGGAGGAGGACAGGGAGCACGTTGAGAACGAGTCAGCAGGAGCAGCAGAAGCAGAAGCAGCAGGAGCAGCAGCAGGAGCAGCAGCAGGAGCAGCAGCAGGAGCAGGAGCAGGAGCAGGAGCAGGAGCAGGAGCAGGAGCAGGAGCAGGAAAAGTAAAAGCAGGAGCAGAAGTAGAAGCAGCAGGAACAGCAGAAGTAGAAGCAGCCGGAGCAGGAGCAGGAGCCACAGAGGGTGAACCATTGGCGCGGCGCCTTTTACCGCCACTGCTGGAACTCTCAGACATGCAAACGTCCTCGGTGGGGCCGTCGTCCTCTGGGAGGGCAAGGGCACTGTCGAGGGCAAGCAAGGCGGAAGGAGCAGGAGCAGCAGAAGCAGCAGACGCAGCAGCGACGGCAGCGACGGCAATAGGGAGAAGCATTGCCTGTAAAGGCTTTTTCTCCCCGGCGGGGTTCTCTTCGAGAAACTTAGCGTGCGCAATTTTCATTTCGCAGACAGGGTCTGCGAGGCACGCAGGAACGCGGGGAAATTAAATTATCTTGTTGCACATGTCCTTCAATTGAGTGACTTGGAGTGTATCGGATATCTTCGTTCGGTCCTTCACTTGGACAACTTTCAATATACCGGAATTATTCACGAATGATGTGAAATCGGTAGACATGTTGTTTGTAGACATGTTGTTGGTAGACATGATATCAAGTTGTTGTTGTTGTTGTTGTTATTGTTGTTGTTTCAAAGGAAGGAAAAAGGCGTCAATTTTTTTTAGCATGGAAAATAATATAAAAGAAGAAGAGGAGAAGACATACAGAAGACATACAGAAGACAAAACAAGATGAAACATACGATAAATACAAAGAATACAAATGTCCCTAGCTGTATGGATATCACACATATCGGTTACGTCAAGCGAGGGTGCACACAAAGCATTGCAGAAGTTGTGAAAATGGGAGGTGAATCAGTAAATAACATAACAATCAAGGTCCAGAGTGGAGGTTGTTTACTGTTGAAATCAAATCCAACAGTAATTAGCAATGCAGTTTGTGTCGAGCTTGTCGGCGAAGATATTTTTCCACAAGCAAGATATTGGGATGGCGACATCAATATGAAGTCCAAACTACAAGGTGATGTCCAAGCATTGATTGATACATTCCCAAACATGAAATTTCTTGAGTTGCGTTTTTTACTATACGATGTCGATTGGTGTTCTCTTCAAAACTGTAAAATGCTTCGAGGATTTTGGATAAACCATTATGAAGACATGTCCCACTCAATGCAGTTCCCCAAACACACCATCACCAATTTCCATGGGTTTGCATCAAAATTTGCACAATTTCCAAATACATGCGATGAGGTAGTCAATTACATGAAGCATGCCACAAAAAACAGTTCAGATTGGTCTTGGTCTATCGGATTTTATGATAAGAGACACTTATCAATTGACAATTCCCTCAAACATGATCAAATCTGTGTTCAAGGGCGCCGGCATGAAGAACTCAATGCCATGATTCATGTCACAACCCAATGAAATCAGTAAGCGGCAACTACTTTCGAGTCGGAGCACCTGCCCCTCTGCCCCCGGAACCCCGTCCCGCACTGCCCTTCCACTTGACTGGAGCCTTGTCAGACTTTAAGTCCATCGTCATGCCTCTCTTGCTCAGCTTGGCACTTAGCATCTGGGCTTTAAACAACGCAAAATCCATACATGGCGGCTTTCGCATCCTCCTCGGTGTCCACACATGCCAAGTCGGCGTCTCCATGTACACGCAAACGGCGGAAAACTGTCGCATCCACACATCCATTCATGATGTGTAGGGGATTCCTCAGTTACATCTTCTGGTATTGTATGCAGCCAAGACAAACTGTCTGGAGGCCCGGGTCAGCCAGTTGGCATCGCAGCTCGCTAGGTTTCCGCACAACCCGTGTATGCATTTCTACGGCGATGGCAACATCACCCCTCCTTGAGATTATCTCCCTTGGGGGCATGCCACGGTGACTTGCGCATACTCATTCTCACAAGCGAATTCAAGCAGAGCAGACTCCTGTTCGACAACCTACCCATACAAATACTGAACAACGCACACATGAAGTCCGCATTTCGAAAAAATATAATTATACGCAGGAAACCCTAAACCCTAAACGGCGATTCCCCTAGGGAAGCTCATTATTGAGCAAGTATATGATGTCGTACATCTCACTGGGAATCACGTGAATCAACTCGTTGAGTGCACCATTCAGATTCTGGGACAGTTTGTCCATCCACCTGTGATCATCCTCGGTCATGCGCGCATCGCGCAAGGAGTTGGCCTTGTCGGGATGCAGACTCAGGATCATCATCTTCTGTTCAGTCCTCGTCCAAACGCCTTTTAACCAGGTGTCAATGGCTTTGTTAGACAACCAGTACGTCCACCAGCTGGTGGACATGGTCGCCGGGGTAGGCCCGCCTGCGAGGAACGTTTCTAATATCCCGGTCCTCACCAGCATGCCGGCTACGTCTTCAAACGCGTGGGCCGGCTGATAGGCAGGCTCGGGCTCGTCGTCGGACATGGGCTCGGGCTCGGGCTCGGGCTCGGGCTCGGGCTCGTCGTCGGACATGGGCTCGGGCTCGGGCTCGTGCTCGGGCTGGGACTCGTAGTCAGAATCTGACATGGGATCGGGTTGGTCCTCGTAGTCAGAATCTGACATGGGCTCGGGTTGGTCCTCGCCGTCAGACTCTGACATAGGCTCGGGCTGGGTCGCGTCGTCGGACTCATCATCAGACGATACCAAGGATACAATGCACGGCTCATGTGCGTTCAGAACGCGGTTTAAGATTGGTGTCAAGAAGTCTCGAACATTGTCTTCATCGTCCCTTGATAGGTCGATGATGCACGGTTGTTCTGACATGATTGAGTTGAGAAATGATAAATAGAGGCAAAGTGGAAGTATAATATGATATTACAGATCGAGCGAAACATTTCAATTTTTTTTTTCACAAGCACTTCGAGGAGAAATACACGAAGGAACGCGCTTTCGATGATAACTACAATGACGGGCGCATTAATATCGCGCACCGCCAAGGGAACGCGGTGGCTTGCGCATCCTACTCGTCCATCCTCACCCACAACCTTAAAGGGGCACAGCGGAGAGGTCTTGTATTCAACAATCGGCAGAGCCCCTTTCACATCTTCCCCAGCGGAGCGACCGGGGGCGACCGGAGGGGAGCCCCCACGGGAAGTCCGCGAGGAACCGAGCGGTTGGGCGATGTATGTAGCCGGTCTGTACATGTGGCTGTGTGGAAAGCGTGTGAGAAGAACGGGGTAGGGGGGGGGGGGGGGGGGGGGTCGCAAGACGGATTGAGAAGATCACACGACTCCTCCTGCTTGACATAATGAAGGCCTCAATGGTCATGTGCAATTCCTGTCACAAGATCAGGAGCGGTTGATGCAAGAAATTGCAAAATTGTCTACATCTCCAGACATCGAATACGAAGTGAAAAGAGAGCAGGTATTGGTTTTGGCCCGGGAATTACGCGCTGCTTCCTCTGAGCATGCCCTAGTCTTTGCCGTTCTGCAAGCGGCAGACCGCAGGCAAGTTGGATGATAAGAGGTTCACTATATCATGGTACCCGTTGTGTTGTGCGACGTACACTCGGACAAGGGAATTATGTTACATTTAAACAAGTGTGGAGAGACATACACCTGCAAGAACTGTCAATTCACATGCGACAGAGACATTGTGGGGGCAGCTGGCATCTTTCTGAAGGCAGTTCGAACAGAAAATCCCTGTTCGTAAAGGACAGCATCCCCGGGGGAGTTGACCCCTATGATACCCCCTATGGAGAATTCATTGTCTTTCTTACTACATGTCCCCCGGACCCCCGGATGTGTAATAAGAAATTCATAGGTTCGAGGATATACGGGTAGCTTAAATTCAACGGGGTCATTCTCAGTTTCTGGCGTCGACTTGTGCAACGTGAATTCGTTGAATCGTGCGATCATCGCTGGTGTGGAGACCGGAAAACTACCGCTATCGTTTGCAAATAGATACCGCTACCGCTTTTAGCTACCGCTACCGCTTTCAGCTACCGCTATTGGTTGCAGATAGATACCGCTACCGCTACCGCCAGGCAAGTGCAACCAAGGGTTTATAGGGTTTATCCCAACTCACTATTTATTTATACAATCCTGTGCGCTTGAATGCATAGACACACATGTTCATCGAAATGCATTCGCACACGCGATCATCGTTTCCATTACTAACGTCGGTTCACGATGACATTCTTGATCGTATTGTCCTACTCTCTTCCACCCCCAAGATTGTATTAGTGTGCAAAACTATGCGCAACAGATTTTCAGGATTGCCCCTTGCCCGACTGATCCAACCACCACAGCGAGTTGGAGAGATGATGGCGAAAGGGGGGCGCGCCGACCTTCTAGCAGTATGCTTGGTGTCCAATCCTCTTGTACAGGTTGATGGGGCCCTACAATTGAGGGCGAACCAAAATGACAGCCATATTCTCTATGTGTCTGCGAAGGCCGGACACGCAGATGTCTGCAAGCTGCTGATGGATCCAGCGGTGGCTGGAATTGAGTTCAGGGCAAGGGCGAACCATATCAAAAGCATGGCCTTGTGGGCGGCTGCCAAGGAAGGTCACGCAGATGTCTGCAAGCTGCTGATGGATCCAGAGGTGGCTGGACTTGAGTTCAGGGCCTGGGCAAACTCTACGCAAAGCTGGGCCTTGGGGGCTGCTGCCAAGGCAGGTCACGCAGATGTCTGCAAGCTGCTCATGGATCCAGAGGTGGCTGGAATTGAGTTCAGGGCCCGGGCGAACTCTATCTACAGCTGGGCATTGTGGCTGGCTGCCAAGGCAGGTCACGCAGATGTCTGCAAGCTGCTGATGGATCCAGCGGTGGCTGGATTTGAGTACAGGGCCCGGGCGAACTCTAGAGACAGCAGGGCCTTGTTGGTGGTTGCCATGGCAGGTCACTCAGATGTCTGCAAGCTTCTGATGGATCCAGCGGTGGCTGGAATTGAGTATAGGGCTCTGGCGAACTTTAGCGACAGCAGAGCATTGTGGGCGGCTGCCAAGGCAGGTCACGCAGATGTCTGCAAGCTGCTCATGGATCCATCAGTGGCTGGACTTGAGTATAGGGCCCGGGCGAACTCTAGCGATAGCAGGGCCTTGTGGTCGGCTGCCAAGGCAGGTCATGCAGATGTCTGCAAGCTGCTGTTGGATCCAGAGGTGGCTGGACTTGAGTATAGGGCCCGGGCGAACTCTAGCGATAGCAGGGCCTTGTGGTCGGCGGCCATTGCAGGTCACGCAGATGTCTGCAAGCTGCTGTTGGATCCAGAGGTGGCTGGACTTGAGTATAGGGCCCAGGCGAACTCTAGCGATAGCAGGGCATTGTGTGTGGCGGCCATTGCAGGTCACGCAGATGTCTGCAAGCTGCTCATGGATCCAGAGGTGGCTGGAATTGAGTACAGGGCCATTGTGAATATTGACAGCAGCTAGGTCTGTTAGGCAAGACACGTTTCTTGCCACCGTAGAGCAAGTATTTATCCACTCTCCTCAATCTTTTCAGAAATGTGTTCAGTTTGCTCAAGCAAAAATATCGCTGCGTGTGCCCGATAATTCCAGATGTAGCAGAAATATTTGATAATGAGTCAGGAACGCTTTGAAAATGATTATTGATGCGCACGATGTGAGAAAGTACTTTGACTTTTCATGCTACTTTGAAGATGTAACTTCTGTGTCTTTACAGTCCTTGAATGTTTGTATCCATCAATCTACTGAAGACAATATCTGTATTGACAAGATCGGTTACGAACCTTGATGAAACTTGAATTCCTTAATGTAAGAAAGACAATTTGCACCAGTACATTTGTTCCTGCCTCCATCGGCGGAGGGTTTTTGACTGGTTTCGGATACTTTATGGCTCCTGTGTATTCTCCCTCAGTTTCTGGCGTCGACTTGTGCATCGTGAATTCGTTGCGTAGTGCGATCATCGCTTGTGTGGAAAACTATCTTCGTGCTGAAGCGATCGAGGATGAGTGTTGGGCTTCGAAAGCCATCCTGAAACCGCCTGTACAAGTCGTTCATGAGGCTCTAAATTCAGTACAAAAAATCCGCCGTAATCCCATTCTGTACCGCTTGCAGATTCAGCTACCGCACCCGCTACAGCTACAGCTACCGCTACCGCTACTGCAAGGCAAGTGCAAGTGCAAGTGCAACCAAGGGTTTATAGGGTTTATCGTACCACTCAGCACATATAGTGTTCAGAGTGCCCTCCTGAGCTGGCACTTGCCTCTTGCATTAGCGTTGTAAATACATCCTTTATCGCAGCAGGGAGCCTAGTCGCCTTGTAATCTCCATCCAGTACAACCATAGTGACCTGGCATTTTGCGATCACCATGTCCTTTTCCTCACCGTCGCCATTCGTCACAGACTTTAGAATGACCTCGTCCATGACAGCACGAGCGCCAGTGACTCAACTCACCCCGGCTAACACTCTGAACCTGTCCTTAGATCTAAGCGGAGCCTTGTATGACAGCCTCATGTCAGTTATTGCCATCCCTAGGTTTGCTCGTGCATAGGCATCGCAGTCAATACCCAGTCGCTCCAACCCATCGTGTATAGCATGTTGGAAGTAGTTGGCATACACGGCATTGTTCACCACTCCAAATTGATCCAGCTCATAGTCTCTCACACCCATCTCTAAGCAGTACACTCCATCCACCCAGCCATCATAAGGACCGATTAGGGGATCGGGTAACGCCCCCTCCCGACCGGTAACCGACACGCTCCCATTCTTTTGGGCACTGCATTGCGCCTTCTGATCCCAGTACAAGCGGATGGTGTTGGTGCTGCTGCCGAAAGTGCGGGTGGGCGCGGGATGAGGGGGGCATGCCGGGGTTGTGGGGCGAATGTGGCATAGGGTGGCACGACGACTAAGAGCCTGGCTGCCGCATGTTGCTCGTGCGATGTGCAACATGGCGAGGTGGTGCGAAGGTGAGGGGGGTCTGTGGCCTTGGGGAGGGGAGAGGCGCTTCCGAAGCGATAAAGATTGGGGCGGGAATGGGCAGGGGGATCACAATCTCTCACCAAACATTGGTGGGCATAACATTTATACTTGATTACAAAAAAGAGGTGCAAAACATATTTGGCAACAAACTGTACAGTTGTTCTCAAATAAAGTGGGACACACCTTATAATCATCCAGACTGCAGATCGTTGCTTTTTGGCAACGTTGGGGGTGGGTGCAGCAGGTTGAAGAAGTTCTCGAGGATATTCCGAGTCGCCTCTGTGGTAAACAGTTCAACCCCAAACGACGGAAAGCAAGTCCAGTGGCAAGGAGAAAAACGTGGTTGTCGTTGGTACATCCATGCTCTTGTTGGCTGCCATAGAAAAACAACAGGTTTCTCTTAAGTTCAGTTTACTTACCATGCACAATTACGCTTCTTCATGCTCTAGAAATTGAGTTATGCGGTTGCCACCCGTTGTTTGTACCAGTTCCCTGCTTTCCTGTACAACGCCTTACGAACGTCGTTCACATTGAATCCGTTTTCTTTGATCGTGTCTCGTTCCTCCTTGAACACGTCTCGGCACACCCATGACGAAAACTCAGAGACGCTATGTATCCGCAACTCCACGCCCTGTTCAACCAGGCACTCGATACCTTGGCTCAACCGAGACTCGGTCGTGACGGACTTGACGAACTCGGTCACAGTCTTGATGTACTCTGCCTGCGAAGGCACCGCTTGCTTCGTGACGGCAGTGCAATGCGTCTTGCCCTTCGTCTTGAACCACAGACGAGACGATGGGTGGTCCACGCACGTCCACACGATGCCCTCGACACCACCCTTGACACCGGCCATTTGGTACGCGAACGGACACTCTGCATCCACGGAGTTCGTGAGATCCGCCATGTAGTCTTGCGCGGGCTGCGTGTCGCTCATGTCGACTTCCACCTCGTACGTCGGAAAGTTCATGATGTTGAAGATCCATTCCTCCTGACAGAACACCGTGCTGTACTTGGTCATGTCAAACCATTCATAGTCTATTCTGATCGCAAATATCACAAACATCTTGGCGAGCTTACACAGGGCCACCTTGCTCTGCACACCTTTACCGCAGTACTCGCCACATACGACGATGTTCGATCTTATATCTGCTCCATGGATCGCTTGGATACGATTAAACAGATCGGAGTACTTCTTTGCAGTCAGAAACATATGGCAGCCTTGGTTGTCGTTGTCGACTGACAGGATTCTGTTTCGAGACTGAATGGTGTCGACGAAGTCAGGGGTTCCAGTAATGAAGTGCCTCACAATGTCCGAGTGCGTCCCGTGCAGTTTGACCGTGCCTCGGAACTTGAGCGTCTGCGGGATCGCGCTTCCGAAGACGTACGGCAACTCTTTCAGGACGTTTATGAACTGCTGGATCGGGAGAAATGGAATGAAGGCCGGCATTCGACTACAGTCGGCGGAACAGTAAAATGAAACATATAAGTTCTCAAATAAAGTGGGACACACCTTATAATCATCCAGACTGCAGATCGTTGCTTTTGGGCAACGTTGGGGGGTGCAGCAGGTTGAAGAGGTAAAATGGGCGTTCCTGCCTCCCGGACGATTTCGCTAGCTTGAGACATTAAGCACCAAGGAATCACAATTCCGCTCCAGTCACGTGCTCGTGCCTTTCATCGTGCGTAACCACGTCAACTAGACGTGGCTACTTAAAAACCACGTCAACTAGACCCCGTTCTCTGTATTTTTTCCATGAATACGGCGAATATTGTCAGGAATTGCTGAAAAGTTTGAGAAGTGTGGACATAATTCACTTGTAATGTAAATGGACACTCGTAATGTAATGTTTTCTCCCTTGGATGATGACCCTTACCACATTGAATACATATTTGTATAGCAGAGCTCTGCTTGTCATGACCACCATTTGCGACTACTTTACCGTGTGTCCCAAAATTATTTGAGAACAACTGTATGCATTACCTAAAAAAAAAAAAATTGAAACCATTTCCATTGAGCTCATCAATAAAACAACCAACCCAACTCTATCCACAACGTTAAATAACTAATAATGTCAACAGTCGGTGAGAAAATATGGATCCAACTTGCTAATGCTGCATACAAAATACATGATCTGAGAGAGTTCGCCAATGTACAATTATTTAGAGATTACTCTGTTCCAGCTGTGATGTTCACATTCGGAGACGCTTTCTTCCTAGCGTTCTCTAAGCTCGTGGACCAGCAGACTGATGGAGACATGTCTGAATGCTATCAAGCCCCATTGTATATCGACAAACGGAACAGACACAAGTTGTTTGCGCTGGAAGCCTTGTTTATGTCCGAAGACGTTCCAACCATCTACCGCATACTGGAGAGGCTGTACATCACCCGACCTGGATTCGAGCACATTCACGTCGACTGCTTACCGCACGATACATTGATACAGTGCACAAATACAGAAATCCATGAGTTCTTCTTCCAGGTGATTTGCATGTCTTGGCTGCGCGTCAGTAAGGCAGTTCGAGTGATCGCAGAGCGATACCGCGAACACCTCCAGAGGAGAAGGAATCACATGGTCAGTCACGTGCTCGTGCCTTTCATCGTGCGAAACCACGTGGCAACTTAAAAACCACGTCAACTAGACCCCATTCTCTGTATTTTTTCCATGAATACGGCGAATATTGTTGACCCTGACCACATTGAATACAGATTTGTATAGCAGAGCTCTGCTTGTCATGACCACCATTTTTGTTGCAACCTCCTCCCAGGAATCTTTTACAAACAACGTACACATTGTGTAAGACTTAAAAGTTACGTAGTTGATGTGAACTCTGGGCCCCACCCACTCGGTTCCTCGCGGACTCCTTTGTGGGGGCTCCCCTCTGGTCGCCCTCGGTCGCTCCGCTGTGGGGAGGTGAAAGGGGCTCCGCTGCTTGTTGAATAAAATCTGCAACTGAATCCCTGAAGGCAGTTCGAACAGAAAATCCCTGTTCGTAAAGGACAGCAGCCACGGGGGAGTTGGCCCCTATGATACCCCTATGGAGAATTGATTGTCTTTCTTACTACATGTCCCCCGGACCACCAGATGTGTAATAAGAAATTCATGCGACCTGAGGCATTCTGTGTTCCCTCGCCTCCCCCCAAAACCGCAGTTTCCATCGAGGCGAGTGTGAGCGCTAAACCGACCGACCCACCTGGGTTTGTCAGCAGCTTGCCTTGTTATCCTTTGGGCCAGCTTAAATGCTGAAATACAGAGATTAAGGGCAAAAATATGTACTCGCCTTTAGGAGTCCGCGAGGAACCGAGCGGGTAGGAGACCGGAGGGGAGCCCACAATTCACATCAACCAGCAGACACACACACACACACCGGAGGGGGCATGTCGAAGCAGAAATCGTGATCTTAGGCGCGAAACAAGCAACGCACGAACTCCATCTTGAGGGCATCGTCATTCCCGAATCTCTGTTCGTAAAGGACAGCAGCCACGGGGGAGTTGACCCCTATGATACCCCTATGGAGAATTCATTGTCTTTCTTACACTCGACGGAATACTAAAATGAAACGGTTTTACAAAAACGGCATACCAAAACGAGCTTGAGCTGCGCATGAAAAGAGAGTGCGAGCAACAATTGCCGATATGTACGTCGGATGTTCAGGCTGAGGAGGCACAGCAGCAGATGCCTCGGCTGCCTCGGCTGCCTCGGTTACCTCAACCCGGCGGCAGAGTTCGAAGAACACATCATCAGCTTCGATAGCATCAGCGATGCTCATCGCCCTAAGCTCCGATGCGGTCTTTTTGTCCATCCTGTATACAATTATTTAAGCTAAATATATTACCCCCTTATATACCGTTTTTTTGATGTTTCATTTATTGTTCCGCCGAATGTAGTTCTCAAATAAAGTGGGACACACCTTAATCATCCAGACTGCATATCGTTGCTTTTGGGAACTTTGGGGGGTGCAGCAGGTTGAAGAGGTTCTCGAAGATATTCCGAGTAGCTTCTTTTGTACAAGCCAAGCTCACCTCTCTCTGCATGACGAATGCCGGTTGAAACAAAGAACCTCGCATCTCTTTGTTTGCCCCCACCAGATGCAAGACGGATCCGTTGAACACACGCATGTTACACCGAATGGCGTCCTCAATCCCAGAGTAACAACAGCATTCCCTGGTATCCATGATTCTGCCGATCGCTTTCACAAATGCATTCAGTGTTTGCGAGTTCAAGACAGCGTCATCGGTTGCAAAGATGAACATGCACCGTCGAAGTTTGTTGTTGTCTGCAATGCTACATCCATGTCTACAAACTTGAGCGAGTGGGACACACCTTATAATCATCCAGACTGCTTCGAGAGCAGACCTACGACTTGGCTTGCGAGGTTTCACAAAGTTCACTCGCGATTCTGAGACCGGAGATCGCGGAAACGCATTCAATAGGTGGGTTTGCATTGGAGACGCTTTTGGAATCGTTCAATTCTGAGCACCTAAACCCTCCAGGCAGGCAGCTAAGATGTGTTTTTAGTTACACTCAGACCGGTCAATTTTGGCGGTACTCCAGGAAGGCAGCTAAGATGTGTTTTTAGTTACACTCAGACCGGTCAATAATGTTACAGTATATTGAATCAATTCCAATTCTCTATGTGCAACTTGGACAGACGGTCGATTGTTGTACACATGTACACATTGCTGTAAAGTTTGAAGATAACGGGATAAACATGTATCTCAACGCTAATGTTCTGAGCCAAGCAGGGGTCGGCACTTGAATTGGTCAAGTTTTTGTAAGTCCCAGACGACAAGGTGTCCCACTTTCCTAGCTGTATGATAGTGATGTCATCCAACGCTGCCGTCAAGGCATTGGTCACGCACTCTTCGATCAGTCGATCATCAGTGTCACAGTAAGCCTTCATCTGACGTAGTTGTTCCTCACGAACATTCGCTACCATTATGGGCGTTCTAATAACCAATGCGTTATGATAACCAATATGATCCTCCATGTCAAGTTGTAGCATCCATAGTGGAACCGTTGCACACAAACATAGCTTGCTGCTGCTGTCTGCAAATCCTTAGAATTTGAATGCCGCAGTAAGCGATGACATATGACCGATTAATCTCGATGATGTAGGTGTTCTCCACGCGCGCAGCCTTAATGGTAGTTACATCTGTTGTATCATGCACACTCATCTCAGGTGTGAACACTGTGATACCATCTGCATTCTCTGTCCAAACGCGTCCCGTGTGGTTTGACAAGCTTTGAAGCTTGATGACTATGTCTGGCGCCATGTCACTCCGGAGCACGTGGACGGTGCGATTCATATAGCTTATCGACATGGGAACAATGCCTTTAGAAGTCATGACAACAGGTGTATTACACACACACATAAATAGTCGCTTTATATTAATAATGAGGCCTTCGACAAAAAAGAACGACGCTTGATGAATGGATCGAGTGGGCCGGCGCGCTCCGCATGAACGCATCGAATTGCAGAAAATTAATAAAATGCAACGAGAAAGTATTGGATGCGGGTGAAGTCGTTGACAAAACTTCAAAGCCCCGTCATCCTCACGCAAACGGCGGAACACTGTGTCGTCCGTACCACATTAAACAAGTGGCGGAACACTGTGTCGTCCGTACCACATTAAACAAGTGGCGGAACACTGTGTCGTCCGTACCATATTAAACAAGTGGCGGAGCCCCTTTTACCTCCCCCCAGCGGAGCGACCGGGGGCTACCGGATGGGAGCCCCCACAAAGGAGTCCGCGAGGAACCGAGCGGGTGGGCGACCGGAGTGCAACATCAACCAGCACAGTGTAACATCAACCAGCACAGTGCAACATCAACCAGCACAGTGTAACATCAACCATTATTACACGTCAAGCCATGCCAAATGTCACCAACTCCCATGTGACACCCGGAGCCAAGAATTCTGTGTGGACGATGCAGTTGCATGCCATCATGGTTATGTAGTTCTCGTAGGTGTGTCCTGCTCGAAAACCTAACAAAATATGAACGCAGCAATTTAAGCCAACTCAGTATTATTGAGCAAGTATATGATGTCGTACATCTCACTGGGAATCTCGGGAATCAACTCGTTGAGTGCACCATTCAGATTCTGGGACAGTTTGTCCATCCACCTGTGATCATCCTCGGTCATGCGCGCATCGCGCAAGGAGTTGGCCTTGTCGGGATGCAGACGCAGGATCATCATCTTCTGTTCAGTCCTCGTCCAAACGCCATTAAACCAGGTGTCAAGGGCTTTGTTAGACAACCAGTACGTCCACCAGCTGGTGGACATGGTCGCCAGGGTAGGCCCGCCTGCGAGGAACGTTTCTAATATCCCGGTCCTCTCCAGTAGCCCGGCTACGTCTTCAAACGTGTGGGCCGGCTGATATACGGCCTCGGGCTCGGGCTCGGGCTCGTCGTCAGACTCGGACATGGCCTGGGCTTGGGCATCGGACTCGGACTCGGACTCGGACATGGCCTGGGCCTCGTCGTCAGACTCGGACTCGGACATGGCCTGGGCCACGTCGTCGGACTCATCATCAGACGATACCAAGGATACAATGCACGGCTCATGTGCGTTCAAAACTCAGTTGCATATTTGTGTAACACAGTCGCGAACAATGTCTTCATCGTCCCTTGATAGGTCGATGATGCACGGTTGTTCTGTCATGTTGTATGCAGGTCTTGTAATCACTCATCTGCATACACAAGCCGATATTCAGCATTTTCATGTCATGTGCCAGCACCAAGTAGAACAACCGTCTCAGGATCCATTTTTACTAATCATCACAATTTGTTTCGTGTTAATTGTACGCAGGGGCTGGACAAGCAGCAGTTGTGCAAGGCAGGAGGAGCCTTATGCATCAATGCATGCATGCACACGCACACGCATGACCATGGCATGTCAAGTATGCTATGTATTCATACAGTCGACGGAATACTAAAATGAAACCGCCTCGTGTACGGCACACCTTACGGTGTAGCAACCCACGGGGCAGTGGAACACCAATACGATTTTGAATCAACAAATTGCAGGTACACACAGCATGCCCCATGGCACACACCGCATGCCCCATGCAACCCCGTGGTACACACAACATGCCCCATGCAACCTAAAGACCTCAAATGCCGGGCTTCGCCCCTACACGAAACGTGAGTGATCCTGTGTTGTAAATCTATCTATCACTCTTCTTTGCGTGCGTGTGCGTGCGTTTGCGTTATCGCATGCTTTCGGTCAAATCCGACCAACTGTCAAAATCCTAAGGTGTCCATTTTCATCAGATCAAATCACAAACGTAGCGGCAGTCGCGAAGGGGTGCCGATTGTACAGAACACACACTTGTATTGGCTTCTTTTCCAACAGTCTTCGCATCTTGCAGATTTGCATTCCTTGCATGAAGACCCCTTCATGCGCAGATTTGCGCATTGAGGGCAACACCAGTTAGCACCCGCGGCACCCTCATCTTCGTCATCATGCGTCAAGTCCACCTCCACTGCTCTCTGCCCACGTTTGGCACGTCGCACAGTCAGAGGCACAACACTACTAGGGCCAGCTATGGAGTCGCGGCAAAGAGGGCACGAATTAAGTCTTGGAAAGCAGTCTCCGCACACGAGGTGATCGCAGGGAAGGGCGAGCGCTGCAACATGATTGTTTAAGCAGCAAGGACACTTCCACAAAGGGCGCTCGATCTCAACCACCTCGACCTCATTCTCAACCACATCAACCTCATCCTCAACCACCTCGACCTCATTCTCAACCACCTCGACCTCATTCTCAACCACATCGACCGCATCCAATCCCCTCACGACCATTTCTCACATCATACCATCTTCATCTGTAGATTTCTACGGATAAAGGAAAGAACGTGTCAGATGTGTTGATAAAGGTCTAAAGGAGAAATCAAGCAGGAATGTAGTGGTGACGGTGTGACGACCAAGAATCTTAAATTCGGCGTGTGCGGTAAAGGAGTAGAACTTACCCCCCCGTTGTAGCGTCGGTATCTCCACATCCTCTCATCCGGCCGTACGCCCTATTTCAGAATGTACATGAGCATTGCTGGACCTTGTTGGGTTTGCGATACTCTGTGGTGAGAAACCGAGCGAACGCTGCACGCTGCAATCCCACTAACATTTCCCAAAAAGGTAGAGAATCCCATATTCCACAAAAAAAACACCTGCAACAAATAGGTGTCGATAGCCGCATGAGATCGCCTCACAATAGAAACTGGCATAATTGAGCAGATTCTGTCCGCTAAAACACATCAATACTGCAATAGGTGTTCCCTACACGATTTGAGGACACCAACTAATCACTGTCATCAAATGGAGGACGATCTTTCACAAACAATCGCACGACGGAAAGTACGCTGCTGCCATGGGAGACCTCAAATAACTGTCAAAATGTAGGGAATCCTTCGACAACAAACACAAACACACGAAAATAGGTTCTTCTGGCGGTGCCAGTAAATTCGGGCTGGTCCTGCCTCCCGGCCGATTTTTGTTGACTGGTTGCGAAACATGGTAGGATCGGATGTCATTTGTGATTTCCTTGGTGCTGTATGTTCTCGTGAGGCTTGGCCCAGTGCTTGATCAGTAATGGCGCGACATAATTTCTCTCGACCTCCTCACAATCAAATTTGTACAAGATCGGCCGGGAATCCCCGAACCGCCAATATATATGAGGACACGGGCTTTCTCTCAAATAACGGGTGCATTGTATATACATGACAAGTGTGCGTATTCATCACAAACACACGGAATAGGTGTCTGAACATGGGGACACCAACATCAAAATAACTGTACAAAAGGGGGGGGGGGGGAAGAAGCTTTCACAAACCAACCACGACTTGGCGTACAAAGAGGGGCTGCACAGTGGACACTAAAAAGAAACTGGCCAAGGGAGGAAACTGTCAACACTCACAAGACTCACGTGAAAAAGGAAGGTGGCGTTTCCTGCCATGAGGACAAGAGAAGACTGGCAAATCGGGCGCATTCCTGTCACACCACACAACACCTGAAATAGGTGCCAGGGCACTGGTGGTACGTGGCTCACGGGTAAAAAGACACATGGTCTGAATTTGGGAGAGTAACGCCCTTTCGGCTTGCACAAACAACACACTGAAATACGGGTCGCACATGAGGACACTCAAAGGAGAGCAAACAAGGGAATGGACCCCTCCTTCTGGTCCTGCTCTTGACGACGACGATATATAGTCCTCGCAATAGGATGACTTGGTAAGGTTGCCTTTCTGTGTTACGAAAAGACTTTGTAGCATAAATTCAGTATCAATGCAATTGGTGGCCCTCCTAAAAGTTATCTACCGTCAACAGCAGTTTGACACCCTCTTTATAGTGTAGAGATTTAATAAATGAGGTCGCGTAGTCACCTTCCCGCGCGTCTGAGTACGTAACCATAAGCATCCTGACAAGGTATCTAGCACAATAGGGTGGCACGACAGGTGTGGGCAAGCTGCGGGTGGACATTTGCCACAGCACACAGGGGGTGACGATCCTGTAAGCTATATATACGAACAGCGCGACTCGATCTAGCATCCTGTCGATTATCCCGCGTGCAACGTCGCTGATACCATGCAATGGCAGAAATCACACAAGGACACAATACAGAACAATTCGGAATGTCTTGGCCGTGGGGAATACTTATGCATGCCGGCATTGCCGCAGTGGCCATTTGCACTCATGGCTCTAGTTGGTGAGACCACACTGACCCAGCGCAACCCAAGGCACTGTTTCTGATGTTCAGACGAACGGTGGGGCCAACAAGAAACATGTATCTATTGGAAAACCTCGGACAGAATTCAAGCGTGCAGGTGCACAGACGCACAGCACCGCGAAGAAGCTTGCAGCAGCAGCATTGATACTGATCTAGCCTAGTAAGCTAGATCCGACCAGCATCACACCGTCGAAGATAGCAGTCACACTAATACACGCTAGCGTGAACAAAGACCGAATCCAACAGAATCGCCACATGCAGGCATTGCATTCCCAGGTCACACGGCACGCAGAGCTATCCTGTATAGCTATCGACATCACCGCGACACACGGCGATATACAACTGTGCGGCCAACGGCCAAATCCTATATTGCGGGCAGCAGCATTTTGGCGACCAGCCATCGTCAAACGCCTGTACACACCGCTAAGTGCGTCGTGCGCCGCCGACTTGTAGGGAGACATGCTCTCAGCCACAACTCTAGTCATCCGTGTAAGCTAGCGACATGCGACAGTGCAAGCAGCATTGCGCATTAGATCAGCAAATCAGCATCGCATCAGAGCACAGCATCAGCATCAGCATCAGCATCTAACAACTATCCTGTAAGCTATATCCGACCAGCTCAACTCGATCTAGCATCCTGTCAGTTATCGAACAGTCGGCGACACTTGCGGCAAGGCATGCATGACCCAACAGCAGCTGACACAACGTATCAATGCATCTAGCTTCGCAAAATCCGCACACCTATAGCGTCAGTCCTTCCAATTTTGAACAACACAACTTGATTACAACCACTTGATGCGAGCAAGCCTTTCTGTTATTACACAATGCTCGTGGCACTGAAAGGGGCTGGAGGCTACAGTACTATCTGATGCAAATTATAGTTCTTCGATTCAGTGCACTTCCTAGAGAGCTGAGGCGACCACCCGGGATCCTCGAGCAATGCAGATTCATAGTGTTCCCAATGACAATGAAACAGTGGTTATGGGGTAAGGCGACATCATGAAAATGCACTTACGGGGCACGAAACCGCTCCCCACGAGACAAGAGGTTATAAGTAACATCCTGGAAACGATATCAAAGACCTAACCACACCCTCACCTTGGGCCTTCGAAAGGTCCATTGAACTTGACGTGGTACCAGCGAAAGATGTGGTGCTCCCCCCTCCTCGTCTGGACAGCATAGGAAACCCTAACCAAACCCTTACATGGTTCCAGTCTGAAACTTTCCCGACGTTTTGGACCTGGTCTATCCGTGACACGTCACCTTTCATCGATGCGACGTTTTGCTGTCCACCAGCTCGCGCACCCTCGTTTTGTAACACGACCTCCGGGCAGCGTGTGGCGACGCCGAGAATCCCGTGACAATTTGCAGCGTTACATCGGAAAACGAAAGGTCAAAGACTCTTTCTGGGCGGGCATCAAGCGGTGCATGATGAAAGAACTCCCTGATAAGAAGGTTTGCGTGGCCTACGGATCTGCCATCACGAAACTGAAGCCTACTGAACCGGGAGAAGTTGCAGTTCCCACTGGGGCCATGTTCGCATCGTGTAAAAGAATTTTCAAAGAGGACGTTTCTGTGACAGATGAGTTCAAAACGACTCTTATGTCGTGGGAGACGGGTAAAGAAAAAGAACGTGTTTACAAGATCCCAAGCGTTTCTTCAGCAGACGTGAAGCTTAGGTTGGGTGGTGAACGTTTTGGTCACACGAAATCGAAAACGATGCCAAAGGTCGCTGATTGCGACCACTTAGGGGTAAGGTTGTACAATAAACGTAAAGGCGCACAAGAGAAGCACAGGAGGGGTGGCTTCGCCACTTCCCTTGTCGATTCCCAAAAATCGATCGAGCGGTACCCAGAGGTACGAGGACTGCGATTCTCTCCAGAAACATGCATTTACTCGGACCGGGATCGCTCTTCTGCTCTCACAATCGCAAGGCTGCACTGCATGGAATTGATGGGTCTAGGACGACCTCTTCCATTTGCCCACAGCAGCTCTGTTGTTGTTGATGAATAAAAACTAGTATTGTTGTAGACACCACTCGGTCCCCCTCCGGTGGTCGCGACAACATTAGGTTACACGAAGCGGTTTCATTTAAGTATTCCGTTGACTGTAAATGAAACAAATTTCGTGTATACAAACTCAATAAATCAAATTTTGTGTATGCAACCAAATGAAACAAATCTGGTGTATACTAACTCAATAAATCAAATTTAATGTATGCAACCAAATGAAACAAATTTGGTGTATACAAAATCAATAAATCAAATTTTGTGTATGCAACCAAATGAAACAAATCTGGTGTATACTAACTCAATAAATCAAATTTAATGTATGCAACCAAATGAAACAAATTTGGTGTTTACAAACTCAATAAATCAAATTTTGTGTATGCAACCAAATGAAACAAATCTGGTGTATACTAACTCAATAAATCAAATTTAATGTATGCAACCAAATGAAACAAATTTGGTGTATGCAAATTCAATAATCGAATTTTGTGTATGCAACCAAATGAAATAAATTGTGTCCTTATCATTCAGGTATATACCATACGATGATACCATCAACAAAATTAACTATCACCACCACTATCTCAGGTGTGAGGCTCGACAAATAACCACCACTACAGTCGGCGGAACATAGTTTTAGATTTCCATAGTTTAGCCATAGTTTTAGATTTCCAGGGTCAGGGTCATTAATGCGTTCCCAACCTCCGCACATGTGCTAGTGCGGACACAGGTTGTGTAGCAAAATATTATTGACGGATCCTCTCCCACCCCTTGACCGCATCCGCATTCTCCTTCACGAACGCCACCCAGGTGTCGCTGCGCATGAAGGCAGCGAACACTTGCAGGTCCAGCAGATCGTCGACCGGCTCCCAGGTGTCGTCCTCGGCAGTGTAAGGGTCATTCCACCGCACCTGCGCACAACGTGAATAATGTGTGTCAATCATGCAGTTAGTCAGTCAGTCAGTCAACAACCTATGAATTTGACAAGTCACAACCTTGTTTGAAGACACATCTCACTGCACCAGTCATCCTACAAGTAGGGCTGACAATTGCCAATGAATTCGTCAATTCATACATAAGTTTATGCCAAGGCATCATCCATTAATTGATTCAGTATGACCATACACAAGTGAATGACAATACAGTAACATTACAATCAAGAACAACCTATGAATTTGACAAGGTCACAACCCTGTTTGAAGACACATCTCACTGCACCAGTCATCCTACAAGTAGGGCTGACAATTGCCAATGAATTCGTCAATTCATACACAAGTTTATGCCAAGGCATCATCCATTAATTGATTCAGTATGACCATACACAAGTGAATGACAATACAGTAACATTACAATCAAGAACAACCTATGAATTTGACAAGGGCACAACCCTGTTTGAAGACACATCTCACTGCACCAGTCATCCTACAAGTAGGGCTGACAATTGCCAATGAATTCGTCAATTCATACATAAGTTTATGCCAAGGCATCATCCATTAATTGATTCAGTATGACCATACACAAGTGCTTGACAATACAGTAACATTACAATCAAGAACAACCTATGAATTTGACAAGAGCACATCCCTGTTTGAAGACACATCTCACTGCACCAGTCATCCTACAAGTAGGGCTGACAGTTGCCAATGAATTCGTCAATTCATACATAAGTTTTTGCCAAGGCATCATCCATTAATTGATTCAGAATGACCATACACAAGTGCTTGACAATACAGTAACATTACAATCAAGAACAACCTATGAATTTGACAAGGGCACAACCCTGTTTGAAGACACATAATGGGCGTTCCTGCTTCCGAACGGATTTCCAATCTTACAATCACTTTTTGGGGGTCTTTTGATGCTTTTCAAATTCAATCTTACGATAAAAAGATTGTAGTCAATTTTGACAAAATATGCTTGAAATGAGCTTGAAAGACGGAGCAACGTACAGATTGCGAATGTTACAACGTTGAAATGCCATATTTTGTAACAAAAGGTGTTAACATCAATTCGTGTCTTACAATTATAATTGTAAGAAATAAAGGGAAAGCGGACGGTTATAAGGCGGCAGGCAGAATTCAGCTTTTACATCTTACAATAAAAATCGTAAGTATAATTCATTTAATTTTTCTAATTTAGTAAAAAACGGCTATGTGTCAAACATCTTACTCCTCCTCCTCCCCCCCCTCCTCGTCCTCCTCTTCCTCCTCCTCCTCCTCCATGTCCCCATCCCCATCTTCCTCCTCCTCCATCTCCTCCTCCTCAGCAATGTCTGCATTGTCTCCATCCGATTGCACAGCCTCTGCCCTGGTGTCCTTCTCAATGGATTGACAAGCTAGGAGCATGCTTGTGTGGTACTTTCTCTGGATCTTCATACCCTTGGTGGGTTCGCAGCTAAATTGAAATGCGTCAATGGGAATATCGCCCGTCCATGTTGCTTTCTCCTAACCCCCACGGTAATAGGCACAAGCTTGTGGTCCATCCAATCTTCTGGCCAAGTTGGGTGTTTCAGTGTACACCAACTTCTGAGCCCCAGAGTACAAGGGCTTTAAATACACACATTCCACTTCTCCATTCACTGGTAGTGATTTGACCTCCACCACGTCCCATCCTCTCAATCCGCTAGAGTCATCCATTTGTACCTTGACCACAGCGACATGACCAACAACCAAATCAGTAGTGGGCTCGTAGGCTATTCTTTTATCCGGCTTCGTCCCTTGTGAAGAATATAAGTACAACACATCCTCCTCCTCTGGCCTTTCCATATTAGTCTCCAAAGTGTGTGCAACCTTCTTAGTCTTGGCAATCTCGTTACTTGCAGGTAAAAGGTCTGACACATCCATGGACAAGTCATCCAATGCTGCTATCAAGCGCTTGGCCATTGATTTCTCAGACTGTGTCAGAACACGACTGGTTGCTGACAACTCCGATGGGAAGTCGACAAAATGTTGGTCTTTCGGGTACTCCCCAGTCACAGCATCATCTGGTTGAGTGCTCCAATAACTCTTCTCAACTTTGAAGAAATCAGTCCACCACTTATTGCTGGCTTCCCAAGTTTCACGAAGCATCTCGGCAATATGTTTGAAGGACTGGGCATGGGATGGGCCATCGGCTGCTGGTTCATCCATCGGCTGCTGGTCATCGGCTGCTGGTTCTAGAACCAGAAGGTCCTCCGCTGCGTGTCGTACACGGACATCAGCTACGGGTCCTGCACGGTCGTCACCGGCGGTTTGTACAGGACCATCGGCCATGTGGCCTGCAAGGACGTCACCCTCCGGGCTTCTCGTTATGAATAGTCTTCCAGACAGCCGCCCAGTTTGCCTCGATATTCTCGAGCTCTTCAATCTTGATCTTGGGGGCTTCCTTAAATACTGTTATGGTGTCCACCAGTGGGAAGCCTTGGAGGACGTAAATAGGTTCAGCGTCATTGTCCCACTGTCCTCTCCAAGATCCTGACTCGTCATACTCCTTGTAATAGACCCCTGCAATTGTTGGTGTGCAAACATGTATTGTATATTAGTGAATCATTTAGGACACCCATATTCCTCCCGACTATACTCGGGAGCATCCCTTGGATAATACATCCTAGGTCCTAGGTACAACTTCCTTTGTATCATTTAGTTTCTATTGAAGACTGTACATGTAAATCAATGAGGACATGGCACACCCATATTCCTCCCGAGCATAATCGGGAGCATTGTGCAGACAGTACATACACGCACGGTAGCATTTAATTTGTAAATATCAGTATATCAAGTATTCTTACCGACTCTCCCGTTGGGACCTTTCGTTATCTTGAATGCATGTAAACGGCGATTAACTCCTTTGACGGTGCTAATGCCATGTCCGAACAACTTGTAAACGTTGTCTAGGAGGACAGCGGAGAAGTCCCCTATAGAGGTCACGACGTCTTGCCTTGGTGTAAGGGCCCATTCTCTGAATAAGTTACCAACAATGCCCATCAGATGGTCCAGGGTGTACACTTCCATGTTCTTTAACCCTTGCGAGATCACAGAGTACTTTTGGTCCAAGATTGCTATGTGTGTGTCCGGGAGGGAGGAAATGGACGTACACCTCCTCAAACCAGTTCATCTCAACCAGCAAGGACAAGTATGCGAACATGAAAGCGTTCTTGTTGTCCTTTGCCGCGTTGTCCATTTGCAAGAAGCAATACGGTGGAAGCTGCCCTCTTCTTCAAGGACCCGTGATTGAAGAAATGTTGGAAGCATGATATAGTCAGATTGATGGACTGCGAGTAGAATGGCAAGCCCAATAACCAATGAAGCCTCTTCCCTGGGAGAATAATCCTGAGTTAACATGAAAGGAACATGAAGTCAGAATATTAGCATTATTTTGTTAAGTAATCATTTTCAAGTTTTAAATACTGTGTATGCTCCCGATTATGATCGGAGGACATGTCCTACGTGCGCTGTATTGTACTCACACATGATGCGTGTCTTTAGAAGATCACCTCCTGCAGTCTTCTTTGTATGTGAGAAGTGGCGTGACTGAGGAAGATTAGTCTTCTGTTGTCCATTGCATCAGCGGATACGTGAAAGAAGAGTTTGTGTGTATTCCGAGTTTGGTTTTCTCAATCATTCGCTCGTTGGGTTTGACAATGCTCCCGATTATGATCGGAGGACTGTGGGTATTCTGAGTTTGGTTTTTCTCAATCATTCGCTCGTTGGGTTTGACAATGCTCCCGATTATGATCAAGAGGACTGTGGGTATTCTGAGTTTGGTTTTTCTCATCATTCGTTCGTTGGATTTGACAATGCTCCCGATTATGATAGGGAGGACTATGGGTATGCCGAGTACAAAAAAAAAAAAAAAAAAAAAATGCTGAGTACATGTTTTCTGAATCATTTGCTCGTTAGGTTTGTCAGTGCTCTCGATAGGAATCGGAGGACTGTTGTATTCCCGAAGTTGGTTTTCTCAATCAGTCTCGCCTCGTTGGTCGGACAAGGCTTCCGATTAATATCGGGAGGGACTCTGTGTATTCCGAATTGGTTTTCTCTCAAATCATTCGCGCATCGTTGGGTTTGTCAATGCTCCCCCCGATTATGAATCGGGAGAATGTTGCGTACTCCGAATTTGGTTGGTTTCTCATCATTCGATCGTGGAGTTTGACAATGCTCCCGATTATGATCGGGAGGACTGTGTGTATTCCGAATTTGGTTTTCTCAATCATTCGATCGTTGGGTTTGACTGCTCCCGATTATGATCGGGAGGACTCTGTGTTTTCCAATTTGGTTTTCTTAATCATTCCTCGTTGGGTTTGACAATGCTCCCGATTATGATCGGAGGAATGTGTGTATTCCGAATTTGGTTTTTCCTCAATCATTCGCTCGTTGGGTTTGACAATGCTCCCGATTATGATCGGGAGGACTCTGTGTATTCCGAATTTGGTTTTCTCAATCATTCGCTCGTTGGATTTGTCAATGCTCCCGATTATGATCGGGAGGACCGTGGGTATTCTGATGTTTGGTTTTTCTCAATCATTCGTTCGTTGGGTTTGACAATGCTCCCGATTATGATCAGGAGGACTATGGTATGCCGAGTACAAAAAAAAAAAAAAAAATGCCGAGTTTTGAAATCATTCGCTCGTTGGGTTTGTCAGTGCTCCCGATTATGATCGGGAGGACTGTGTGTATTCCGAGTTTTGTTTTCTCAATCATTCGCTCGTTGGGTTTGTCACTGCTCCCGATTATATCGGAGGAATGTGTGTATTCCGAATTTGGTTTTCTCAATCATTCGATCGTTGAGTTTGACAATGCTCCCGATTATGATCGGGAGGACTCTGTGTATTCCGAATTTGGTTTTCTCAATCATTCGCTCGTTGGGTTTGTCAATGCTCCCGATTATGATCGGGAGGACCGTGGGTATTCTGAGTTTGGTTTTTCTCAATCTTCGTTCGTTGGGTTTGACAATGCTCCCGATATGATGGGAGGACTATGGGTATTCTGAGTTTGGTTTTTCTCTATATCTGAATCTGATTTTGAATCTGAATCAATCTCAATCATTTGCTTTACCAACCTATTTATCTTTCGCAGGTCTACAATGACAGTACCGTGGAAGTAAAACTCCAATCGGACGGAAGTATTTGGGATGCAGCGTCATGGACGAATGGACCAAGGAGCGCCAAGTGCCAATGAACATCGAAGTCGTTGTTGGTGGACCAGACTTCTATGTTACGGCTACGCACGCTCACTGGTTGAGGTTTCGCGGCGAATGCAGGCATATGTGCGGAGCAGATGCATTCTGGTCGACACTCACCCTTGCGGAAGTCAAGACAGCCCAGTTGCTTGAAGTCACTAGCATTCGGGGCCCATGTATGGAGCCCTATCATGGATACCAGTTCACATTCAGGCTCTTGGGTTGGTAGTTGACAATGCCAGCAAGCCTGTCAGGGTCGGCGAGGGCGAATTTATCGCCGACAAAGAGCTTGAGGAAACTAGGGCGTGGGTTGAGACATGCGAAGGAAAGCTCATGAGCGTTTTCGAGGAGTTTGGTCCTAGCGACAGGAGGACGTCACTTCGATGTACACCAAAAGGGCCTTCACCTGACGCCGGTAAGAGAGCAATCGAACGGACTGTACTGCTGCAACCGTGGCTCAGGTTAAAATTTCAAATCTGCAGGTACATTTCGAATGTTACGTACGCGGTGGGATGTACACCGTTCGAAACAACCATTGTGTGCTGACCGCCCTTGCCGCTTTCAATTTCGATAGGATATTGCGTAACTTCTTCTGCACTCTTTACATTCCTACAGCCTCCGCAAGAAGTCAGGAAAGGCGCGACGAGGTCAGCTTCCTACAATCAACGAAGAGGACAGATCGCCGACAACTTTGTAAGGTCATCGTATTCAAATTGGTATCTCCTTATAGCCCAGCTCCTGACATGGGCCTCCGAATGCTAGTGACTTCAAGCAACTGGGCTGTCTTGACTTCCGCAAGGGTGAGTGTCGCCCAGAATGCTCCGCACATGCCTGCATTCGCCCGAAACCTCAACCATGAGCGTGCGTAGCCGTAACATAGAAGTCTGGTCCACCAACAACGACTTCGATGTTCATTGGCACTTGGCGTCCTTGGTCCATTCGTCCATGACGCCGCATCCCAAACATTCCCGTCCGATTGGAGTTTAACTTCCACTGTACTGTCATTGTAGACCCTGCGGAAGACAAATAGGTTGGTAAAGCAAATGATTGCGATTCAGATTCAGATTCAAAATCAGATTCAGATATAGAGGAAAACCAAACTCAGAATACCCATAGTCCTCCCGATCATAATCGGAAGCATTGTCAAACCCAATGAGCAAATGATTGAGAAAACCAAATTCGGAATACACACAGTCCTCCCGATCATAATCGGAATCATTGGCAAACCCAACGAGCGAATGATTGAGAAAACAAAACTCGGAATACACACAGTCCTCCGATCAAAATCGGGAGCACTGACAAACCCATCGAGCGAATGATCAGAAAACATGTGCTCGCATACCCATAGTCCTCCCGATCATAATCGGGAGCATTGTCAAACCCAACGAGCGAATGATTGAGAAACCTAATTCGGTATACACACCGTCCTCCCGATCATAATCTAGACTGACAAACCCAACGAGCGATGATTCGAAAACATGTAACTCGGCATTTTTTTTTTTTTTTTTTTTTGTACTCAGCATACCAATAGTCCTCCCGATCATAATCGGGAGCATTGTCAAACCCAACAAAGAATGATTGAGAAAAACAAACTCAGAATACCCATAGTCCTCCCGATCATAATCGGGAGCATTGTCGAACACAACGAGCAAATGATTGAGAAAACCAAATTCGGATACACAGAGTCCTCCCGACATAATCGGAGCATTGACAAACCCAACGAGCGAATGATTAAAATAAAATTCGGATAACACAGTCCCTCCCGATCATAATCGGAGCATTGACAAACCCACGAGCGAATGATGAGAAAACAAACTCGGAACACACAGTCCTCCTGATCATAATCGGCAGCCTGACAAACCATCGAGCAAACGATTCAGAAACATGTCCGGCATACCCATAGTCCTCCCGATCATAATCGGGAGCATTGTCAAACCAACCAACGAGCGAATGATTGAAAAAACCAAACTCAAATACCCATATTCCTCCCGATCATAATCGGGAGCATTGTCGAACACACGAGCAAATGATTGAGAAAACCAAATTCGGAATACACAGAGTCCTCCCGATCATAATCGGGAGCATTGTCAGACCCAACGAGCGAATGATTGAGAAAACCAAATCGGAATACACACAGTCCCCCGATCATAATGGGACATTGTCAACCCAACGAGCGAATGATTGAGAAAACCAAATTCGGAATACACACAGTCCTCCCGATCATAATCGGGAGTATTGTCAAACCCCATGGAGCGAATGTTTAAGGAAACATGTGCTCGGCAATACCCATAGTCCTCCCGATCATAATCGGAGCATTGTCAAACCCAACGAGCGAATGATTGAGAGAACTAATTCGGAATACAGACAGTCCTCCCGATCATAATCGGGAGCACTGACAAACCTAACGAGCGAATGATTCAGAAAACATGTCTCGGCATTTTTTTTTTTTTTTTTTTTTTTTTTGTACTCGCATACCCATAGTCCTCCCTATCATAATCGGGATCATTGTCAAACCCAACGAACGAATGATTGACAAAATCAAACTCAGAATACCCACAGTCCTCTTGATCATAATCGGGAGCATTGTCAAACCCAACGAGCGATGATGTAGAAAAACCAAACTCAGAATACCCACAGTCCTCCGATTCATAATCGGAGCATTGTCAAACCCAACGCGCGAATGATTGAGAAAACCAAACTCGAATACACACAGTCCTCCGATCATAAAAAATCAATCCTAAAACCTGTCAAAAGAAAACTTGATCCACCGAATGCCTAACGGAACAGGCAAAAGGGCTAAATTTTCTGGCTGTGACATTTCATCAGTCATGCTATGCAATCAAGCAGGCCTCAACTACACATCTTTGCTTTACCTATTGCAGTAACTGGGCCACTAACAAACCTAGTAAATAGTAGGTGGCCGAGGTGGGCAAGAACACAGTAAAATAGAAGAACTGCAGTGTGTACATGATCCATATGTCAGTGTCATGTAAAAGTACCAATCACAACACATAAACACCCAACCACACTCCCGGCAAAGTTACAATAAACAACGGCAACCTGTTGGCAAGCAGTACCTTGGTCAACACGGCACAAGGCAGCTAAGTCTGGGCTACAATTGCAGTCTACCACTACATGCAATTCATAACCAAACCAGACGCTATGGAAATCTTGGAACGGTAGCTAAGGATGCATGCCATATGGGTAATGCAGTACTGTCCGCCATTACTCTGTACGCAGGTGCAAGCGGGTAACCATCATGCAGGTAGGCAGGCCTCAGGAAGGTGGCAGGCGGGTGCAAGCTTGTTCTGCAGTCCGACTCGGCGCAGGTGCTTGGCCCGGCGCGTGTCCTGGTCTGGTCTGTGGCAGTGCATCGGGTAACCGCATGCAGTTAGGCAGACCTATCCAGTGCTCCGATCGCGCAGTGCTCCCTGGCTATCTGATCTCCCAGCATCCACCAAGAAGGTGCTAGGCAGGACAGGACAGTGAAATGCATTGCGCAATGCAGAATTAGAAGAACTCGGGTTATTCACAACCACCTCGGTGCTAATGCAGATGCGCAGCAAGGCGATGCGAAAGCGAAAGTCAAAGCACAGATCATGAGAACAGAGCTGAAGCGAATTCCCATAGCGTGAAATGCATTGCGCAAAAGGTGCGAGAATTAGGTGCAACTCGGGACCATCATGCAGGTCACCCGGTGCTAATGCGGACGCAGCAAAGCAATGCAGGATGCGAAAGGCAATTTGCGCAAGGCATGAACGGATGTAAAACTGCAGGCTTGAAAAGAGGTGAAAGCGCAGGCATTGAAGCAAGCCTTACCGACTTATCAAAACAGTCTTTCATGCATGCGCAGCAAAGGGGGGCCCGCAAGGGGGCAATCAAGACACAAGGGGTCACAAAGGGTCAAGCTGCCAGGTGCATGCAAAGGGTTCAAGCCTGCCAGAGAAGGTGCTGGCATGGCAATCATCACAGCAAGAGTCATGCAAAGGGGTCAAGCTGCCATCCTTTGAGAAGGACCCAAGGCAGAGGCTTGTCAATCGGATGGAGACACTTAACATTGCTAAGGAGGAGGGATGGAGGAGGAGGGAAGATGGGATGGGCAGTGGCGGAGGAGATTCTATGCCGATTGTACAGGCGCTGTTGTTACCCAACAAGTTACGCATTGGCCCTCTTTCTACAACGTGATAGCCTGTCTAAAGTACTAGTTGTAACTTTCGAACTGTTTGAGTTCTAGATTGTGAGATACATAATTATGAGCATCGTTCAAGACTTTGTAACAGCTTTTCACCTTCCTCTGACTGTCCTCTACAATTGATTTGTATGGAATACTTCGAAGGAACTCTTCTCTCTCCAAACGAGCAAATCAATGTTACAAAATTGAAATTGAAGGATAGTCTCTTTCTCCGGAATGCAACAAAACAATCTTACATAATAAATTGTAAGATATTTTCGTAAATACACCAAAAAACAAATCAATCAATTGCGAAAAACGATCTTACAAAATAAATTGTAAGATATTTCGTAAAATACACCAAAAAAGCAAAACCAATTAATTTGCGAAAACGATCTTACATATTTATCGTAGATTTCAGTAAAAAAAAATCCGTTCGAGCGAACGACCCATTACATTCACTGCACATCATCCTACGTAATGGCTGACAATTGCCAATGATTCGTTCAATTCATACACAATGTATGCCAGCATCTACCATTAATGATTCAGTTGACCATACACAATGAATACAAACAGTACATACAATCAAGAACAAACCTATGATTGGTGACAAGGGCACAACCCTGTTGAAGACACATCTCACTGCACACCAGTCATCCTACAATAGGGCTGACAATTGCCATGACATTCGTCAATTCATACTAAGTTTATGCCAAGGCATACATCCATTAAAGTGTATTCAGTATGAAACCATACAACAATGGAATGACAATCAGTACATTACAATCAAGAACAAACCTATAATTTGGACAAGGGCACACCCTACCCTGTTTGAAGACAACATCTCAAATCTCATGCCAAACACATCATCCCTACACCCTCCCACTTCCTCCCTTCTCCCATGTCTGCTGACAATTGCCAATGAATTCGTCATTCATACATAAGTTTTAATGCCGGCATATCACCATTCATTGATTCTGAATGACCATACACAAGTGCTTGACAATACACTACTAATTTTTTTTTTGTTGTGCAACGTCAGTAAGTCAGTTAGTCAAATAATAATCAGGAGAGCATTGTCAGCACAACGAAGAATACGATAATCTGATTGAAGAATAAGCAAACTGTCAGAATACAGCACAGATACTCCGCAATCATAATAAGGCGAAGCATTGCGCAATCCCAACGAAACGCGAATGATTCAGAAACATAGAGAAACGGCATATTTTTTTTTTTTTCTTTTTTGCTACTCGAGCTGATATACCCATAGCTCCTCCAGATCATAAATCGGGATGCATTGTCAAAACCCACACAACGAGCCACAATGAGTGCACGAAAAAACAAATTTCGGAATATACACAGTCTTCCGTATCATAATCTAGAGCAGGAGAACTGAACAGACCCAACGCACCGCGAGCATGATTCACGAAAAGTGCTACTCAGGCATTTTTTTTTATTTTTTTATGGGCCTACTCGGCATACCTAAATGATTGAAAAACCAAATTCGGAATACACACAGTGCCTCCCGATCATAATCGGGGAGCCATTGCACAAACCCAACGATGCGAATGATTGAGGAAACCAAAATTCGACTACCACAGTCCTCGCCGACATAATCGGGCGACTGACAAACCCAACGAGCGATCGATTCAGAAAATGTACTCGAAAATTTTTTTTTTTTTTAATCGGCAACCCATAGTCCTCCCGCTAATAATCGGGAGCATGTCGAGACCCAACGAAGTGTTGCACGCCAAATGGGATTTGAGAATACGACAAACTCAGAAGTAGCCAACAGTTCTCCCGATCATAATGGGGAGCATTGTCAAACAAGAGCGAACTAGCGAATGATTCGAAAACATTAAACGCATTTTTTTTTTTTTTTTTTTTTTTGGAACTCGGCGATACCCATAGTCCTCCGATCATAATCGGGAGCATGGTAAACCCACACGAGCAAATGATTGAGAAAAAATTCGGATATACACAGGCCTTCCGTCATAAATCGGGAGGAACTGACCCACCCAACAAGAGAGTTATGTTCAGACATGCATCCCTTGACTCCGTAAAGTTTTTTTTTCTTTTTGTTTTTTTGTACTCGGCATACCCCATAGTCCTCCCTATCATAAGACGGGAGCAGTGTACTCCTAAAGACGATAATTAAAGCGAAAATGATGAGAAAAAAACCCAACTCCGATACCCACCAGTCCATCCCAATCCTACTCTGGAACATTAACGACAAACCCAACGAGAGGGCGACCCATGAGACAACCCCAAATCGGAATTCCACAGAGTCCACTCCCGATATAATCGGGGCGGCTGCATTGGACAAACGCCCACACGACCTAAAGCGAAGATGTTGAGAAACCCAATTCGGACATAACCACCGTCCCTCCGAGACATGCAACTCGGGAGCAGCTACCAAACCAACGCGCGACTGATCAGACAAAACATGTACTCGCATGTTTTCTTTTTTTTTTTTTGTGACTCGGGCCATACTCAAAGTCCTCTTATCATTTTAATCGGCGGCCTAATTGTCAAGAAAGGCCTGGGGGGGCCCGACAAACGCAACCGACATGAGATATGAGAAACACAACCAGATTCTAGGAAATTACCACAGGTCCTCCCGATCAAATCGGGCGCATTGACAAACCCAACGAGCGAATGATTGAGCAACAAATTTCGGAATAACGAGTCGCGCCTCCCGATCATAATTGGGAGCATTGTTCAAACGCCAACGGAGCGAATGATTGAGAACAAACCTAATTCGGAATACACCAAGCCGTCCTCCCGATATAATGGGGCACCGGCAAACCTAACAAGCGAACGATTAGAAAACATGTTTTATAGGCCATTTTTTTTTTTTTTTTTTGTGTAGGTAGACTCGGCATACCCATAGTCCTCCCTATAAAATAGGGATCATTGTCAAAAACCCAACGAACGAATGATTGACAAAAATCAATCTCAGAAGACCCACAGTCCTCCTTGATCATAATCGGGAGCATTACAAACCCAACGAGAAGCCAGCGAATGATTGAGAAGAAAAACAAACTCAGAATAACCAAGTCATCCCGATCAATAATCGGGCGCATGTTCAAACCCACATTGCCGAGATGATTGAGAAACCAAACTCGGAATACACACAGTTCCTTCCCGATCATAAAAAAATCAATCCTAAAACCTGTCAAACGAAAACTGTCCACCGAATTGCCTAGACGGAACAGGCAAAAGGGCCTAAATTCTTCTGGGCGTTGAAAATTCATCAGTCATGCTATGCGTCAAGCAGGCCTCAAGCTCAAACATCTTTGCTTTACCTATTGCAGTACTGGGCCACTAAAACACAACCTAGTAAATAGGTAGGTGGCCGAGGGATGGATAGACACAGAAAATAGAAGAACTGCAAGGTGTACATGATCCATAGGTCAGTGTTCATGAAGTACCAATCACAACATAAAACACCCAACCACACTTCCCGGCAAAGATTAACCAATAAAAAGTGGCACCTGTTGCAAGCAGTAACTTGGGCAACACAGGACACGGGAAGCCAAGCTGGGGCTACGATTGCAGTCTACCAACTACAATGCAATCATAACCAAACCAGCGCTATGGACAATCTTGGAAGGTTTAGACCAAGAATGCAGCCATATGGGTTTTTTTTTTAATTGCAGTACTGTTCCGCCATTATTACTCTGACGCAGGTGCAGCGGGGTAAAACCATCATGCAGGTTAAGGGCAGGCCTCAGGGAAGGTGCAAGGCGGGGTGCAAGGAGCTGTGCGCGTAGTTTACTCGGCGAAGTGCTGGCCCGGCGCGATGTACCTGGTAGGTTCGGCAAGGTGCAGGCGGGTAACCGACATGCAGTAGAGCAGACCTATCCACAGGTGCTAAACCGAGCGCGTGCTACCGGCTATTGCCAGATCCAGTCCAAGAAGGTGCACGCAGGAACAGGACAAGTGAAATGCAGGCACAAGAGGATGCCGAGAATAGAAGCATTTCGGGGGTTATTCAAAACTCCCGGTGTGATAATGCAGATTCCGCAGCAATGTGACGATGGCAGACAGCAAAAGGCCCCAAGCAGCAATGATCATGAGAACAGAGCTGAAAGTGAATTCCCATAGCATGAAAGCATGCGCAAAAGGGGCACGAGAATCGGTGCAACTCGGGACCATGCAGGGCCACCGGTAGCTAATGAGGTAATGCGCAGCAAAGCAATGAGGAAGTGAGAAAAAGGCCTTGCGCAAGGCAGTGAAAGGCGGTGACAAGCGCAAGGCATGAAAAGACGGTGATAAAGGCAAGGCATGAGCGTAAATCGCTTACCGACTATCAAAACAGTCTTCTGCATGCGCAAGCAGGGGGGCCCGGGCAAGGCGGGGTCAGATCATCGACACATCAAGGCGGGGTCGGTGCAAAGGGGTTCACGCTGCCAGGTCATGCAAAGGGGTCAAGCTTGCCAGAGAGGTGTGGGCATGGCAATCAATGCACCAGCAAGGAGTTATGGCAAAGGGGTTCACAGTGCCAAGCTCATTTGATGAAGGACACCAAGGCAGAGGTAGAGCAATTGGAATGGAGACAAGTGTAGGAGCATTGCAAGGCGGGGAGCTGGAGGCGGAGGAAGATGGGGGATGGGGGCCTGGAGGAGGAGATTCTCGTGCAGAGCTTGTACCGGCGCTGTTGTTACGCCAACAAGGTTAGCATTGCCCTCTTTCTACAACGTGACACAGCGGTCCTACGTACTAAGGAGGTACCTTTCGCACTGTTGAGTGTTGTGAGTTGTAGAGATAAATAAGTTTATGAGCGCAATGCGTTCAAGACTTGTAAAAGATTCAGCTTTTCCATTCCTCTGACTGTCTTCTACAATTGATTTTGTATGGATACTTCGAAGGAGAACGTATGCTCATCTCCAAAACGAGCAAATCAATGTTACAATTGAAATTTTAAGGGAAATAGTCTTCTTTCTCCTGAATGCAACAAAAAAAAATCTTACATAATAAATTGGAACGATATTTTCGTAAAAATACACCAAAAAAGCAAAATCAACAATTTGCGAAAACGATCTTACAAAAATAAAATTGTAGATCTTTTCGTAAACTACACCAAAAAGGCAAAACCAATAATTTGCGAAAAAGATCTTACAAGATTTCTAGTAAGATTTCAGTAAAATAGAAAAATTCCGTTCGGAAGCGGCACGCCCATTTGTTGCAAATATTGTATTGATGTGTAAAACACAGCTGGTGCAAACCTCTTCAGTCCAGCACACTTCCACAGTATTTGATCGCAATAAACAGTAGTGAAAACAGAAAAAAAAAACGAGTGTCAATTTAATAGAGTCCTTCGCCGGGACATCCCTAAAGATGTCCTGGATGCTCATTCTCTCGAATGCGATTCTAGACCCACTCCCAAACAAAGTGGGCTCGTTTGCACAACGAGTGGAGGATGCGTCGCACCCGGTGTGTCCAACAAGCCATACGAAAGTTTGGACTCCGTCGCACGCCTTTGAAGGCTCCAAGAATTTGAAAATATCCCCACAAATTACCTCGCACCTCTTTCCTACGCTAACAAAATGGTTTAAGAACCTTAAAGACATCTCGTTTGTACCCGAGCGTGAACCACCTGACACCTCTGTAGACCATAAATACTTCTTTGGGGAAGGAATTCGAAACTTCGCGGTCAACCCATGACACCCTGCAGCCATATCTGCCGTTGAAGCACTTGGACCATACACCGACGTGGTATATATCACAGTTGTCTGGTCTAACTTCGTTGGGTACACCTGGACATCAATTACAACGACGTGGGGTCAATTATATACCGTTGTCCTGTCTAAACTTCGTTGTTTCGCTTGACAGCAATTCACACCCGCGCGTTGGGCCAACATATCCCTCGTCCGTCCTCAATTCGTTGGTCATCTCAACAGTCGTACACCTGTAGCGGTCAAAACCGACACCTCTGTCAGACCTATCTGCGTTGAACGCACTTGGACATTCGGAACTCGAAGAATCTGCGAAGACTGACCACCTCTAATGTCCGTCTAACGGTCGTTGTTCACGTTTGGGACATGTCATTAGAACGGACGTGAACCGACCGGATCACCGCTGTCCGGCCCTCAATCGTTGATCCCTCTGGAAATGTCGAGCACCTACTTAACCTACGCTTCCCTTCTGTTCGGCCTACTGTCGTTGGTTTCACCTGGACATTATCGTACACGATACGTGGGATCGAATTGCCTGAGCCTATCACCGCTGCGGCCTCACTTCGTTGATTCACTTGGACGAATGTCGAGCAACCTATTACATACCTATCACTTTGCCGGCCTACACTTGTGGTTCCTGGACATATCGTAACACCTACGACATAGTATGAATTCGACCTAGTAAACGCTGTCGGCACTCACATCGACTGGTTTCCCTGACCAGTTTGCTAAACATAGAATTAAAGCTCGAAGACTCACCGCTGTCAGGCCTCACTGCCCTCACACGTTGGGTTCACCGGGACATATTGCAAACGTCCGTGGAAGAATATCCCGCTGTCCCGCCTCACTTTGTTGACGCCCTGAACATATCGTCCACATACGGACAACCTGACACCTCTGTCAGACCTAACTGCGTTGACGCACTTGACAGCACATCAAAGAGATCGAATAGATAATCGAATCTGCTTCGAACTCCCACGACGAAACACACGTCAAGCGAATGACTACAGAGAAACCGGGACCGACATCGGCGAACCGTAAAATGAACATCCAAACAGGTAGAAGGTGGTGACAATCATATATTGAAGAGTGATGGGCCTATAAAATACCCGTCCACAAAGAACCCTTACATGACCCCTTGACATCAACAAAGACCCCGTGTTCTTTGGGCCACGGTAATGGGGAGAGGCGATCGCGTAAGTGCGGCTGGTCCTTCATGGACACCTCCGAGTACCGACAAGACGATACTGATCTGCAGGAGGGAAGGCCGTGATCTAAAAAAGAAGAACCAGCTCTATTCTCGTTAACATCCTGACAATTTGTTATCACAATCGTAAGTGGTGTGCCACTGCCCCCGTGGGTTGCTACAACCCAGTAGTTGACAACCATTAGGTTACCACCGTAAGTGTGACCTACACAGGCTGTTTCATTTTAGTAATTCCGTCATCGAACTGTACATCAGACATTAACATCCACAATTGCTTTACAAGGTACCCCAATCGCCCCGAAGCGCGTCTTGCAGCCAAAGAAATAGTGCAAACTGGAAGGGCTGGTAGGACGCAAAAGTGATTACAACGACGTTCCTTTACAGAACACATGTCGACGAAGTGTAGAAGAAAACACATACAAGAGGGACTTGGATATTATGTCCATATTTCCTTGTCCTAGTGTAGAACACGACATAGAAGACAGGGGGACTTCGGGTTTGAGCACGGTTCAACGTCTCCTCTCTTCTTCCCCGCCGAGCGCAACGCGCCTTCCGTCAAAGCCTCCCAAGTACGGCGGGTCATATTACTCGTCGATAAAAACGAGGAGAGCGTGTCCGCCTGCGCGGCACACGCCGCAGGCGTCGACCTGGGACACAAAGCGATCCGCGAGCACCTGCGCACATCGCAAGACGACGGCTTTTCTTGGACTCCGAAAAAGCACATCTAACGCGTCCAGGTCATTGTCGATTCAAACCTTCGCGCAAGCAGTCACGGATACGTCCAGACAGCATTTACGTTGGGAACCCAGTATGTCACATGCGCGATATGACATCGATTTCGAATCACGGTGAGCCCGAACGAAAAGCGACCTGCACAGCCGCGGTCCATGGACACAACACTGCGCAGCTGGCGCGCTCCGCGCATCAGGTATCGAAGAATCCCAACACCACAACAACCAACAACCGAACATAACAAAACTTACGACGTGACGCCCATTCCGAGACTCGCAGCACAAAGCACAAAAACGCGACCGTTGGGCCGGCGGGGCGAGACAACGCGCACACGGCCAAGCAGCGGTCCGGCAACCGCGAACGAGGAGTGATCACCGCTGCGCAGATATTTCCGTGGAGCGTCTATCACCCCACAGGGCGCGCCGTAACGAGGGCAACTCCACATCGGTGCGCTCCCCGCACCCAAGACGATCGCAATGTAGACAGACCTGCGCGAGGACAAGCTGAAGCAACGCAGCACGCGTACATGGGCCATCTACGGGCAGACGGTTGAGCCATTGCGCATATTCGTTTCTCGGCGACCCCGCGCCCTGGCGCGCAAGAACCCGCACAACCGCGCCACATCGCGCGGCACACCAGGTAACTTGCCGGCTCGCCCCACAGCCGTGAAGTACATCGCCGAGGGCCGGACGTCGATTCGATTAACCGGTTCCAGGTCATGTGTTGCGAAACGAGTCGGACCAAGCTGGCAAGACGCGGGGCAAACCTGCGGCCGACGACATGTCCAAGCTATTCGGTGGATCGTGAAAAAAGGTCCCGTTCACATAAACAATGCATTGGCGCACACATATCGAACGGGTAGCATTCCGCGAATTACTCGGGAATACCCTTACATAAAGTCCCCAGAGGCAGGGACGGGGCCTGACCACTCCTCACAGCCGCCTGCATCCGCGGTCAAACGACGAAGCCGCCGGCGTTCTCGAGAACACCAACACGTGAGGCGTGGAAGCGATTGCCAACGAATTGCTGCTAAGAAAAAATATTGGTAGGAAAGTCAAAATTGGACCGCACCATATCTCGTCGCAATGAATGAACAGAGCGAACGCCCATTCTAATACTACACAAGTCGGCGGAACAGAAAAATGTGCAACATATATCAGAGGAAAAAATGTACACATCGCCGTAGAAATGGCGTGCAGAATGACTTGTGTGTTTAAAACCCCGGGTCCTCCCTGTAAAAACCTATTCACCTGTTTGACTTTTCAGCTACTTTGAACAGGTTACACTCGGACACGGGACATTAATGTTCATATATCAATCCAGAGTCCCCCAAAATCCTCTGGTATGTGTTGATTGTCTCCTATGTACTACGACAAAATTCCTTGACAGTTAATTGTGAGTGCTTTTGAAAATGCCACAACACCTCTGTGCGGTATGTGCAGTTAGTTGACATAAAAACGATTTTAACAAACTCCTGTTCTTCTCAAAAAGTTTGCTACAAATTCACGTCCGTTTCGATTCAAGATTCACCCAAAGCGTGCCTCCACACCCCCACAGAAGTAAGAGCGACTGATGTTCGTAAACACAAGAATTTTTAACACACCAAGTCAGAAACCATTCTTAACTCAAATTTTTCTAACGGCGATGTCCGATCTTTAGTTCCATCTGAGATTTCTCATTTTACTGTTCCGCCGACTGTAGCTACATTGCATGATTTGATGGCAACCCTGTGAAGGCCATGGTCTGTACCAAACGTTGTATTGAAATGATTTGACTCTCGGATTCAGGAGTGCTTTCGGTGTTGTATCCATGTGATTGCCGTTCGCACTTGAAGTCAATATTTGGCGGATAGTCCCTGTTGAGTGTACCATTTCAATACAATGGCATTCAATTTGGTGTGGCAAGATTTTTTGTCGATTATGAGGTGTGGAAAACGTGAGTTATCTCCATTTGAATATATCATTAGCAACAAAATACATGTTTTGAAAAGGCCCTGGTTCCGTACACAAAAACGGTGTATCTAAATATTTGATCTCGGAGTGCAGGAGTGCTTTCGTTTTTGGATACCAAGTGATTACCCCGTTCGTCAATTGATTTCCAAGATGTGGCGATAGGTCGCCTGGTGAGGGTATCCAGTGCATTAACAATGCATACAGTTGTGTGCAAGATTTTGTGTCGTTGATGGAGGGAGTTGCAAAACTTTGAGTTATATCCCATGTTAGATATGCATTAGCAAACAATAATACATTGTGCAGTCGAGACGCAATTTGTGGGAGAGACGCCTAAACCGGTGCCCCTTGAAACCAATGGGTAGATCAGCTAACGGCGGATACATTTTTTGCCGCTTCCATCTCTGTATATCCCGCAGTTAGCTGCCCCAAAGGATAACAAGGCACACTGCGACAAACCCCAGGTGGGTCGGGTCGGTTAAAGCGCCACAACTCGCCGCGATGGAAACTGTAATTTTGTGATGCGAGGGAACACAGAATGCCCCAGGTCGCTCTCTCCCCTCCATCACGGTTGCATAAGCAGAAAGGTTCTTGGCAGCGGTCCACAGGCTCGGTTCCAGGTTCACACAGCGCCATTGGATGATCGGCTTTTGACACGGTCTCTACAGTGCGGACTTTGTGGACACTTGACGTTCTGCATCAACCCCCATCTTCTGCTTCTCAACATATAGACCCGTTGATGGGGACTCTTGGCAAACCCTCCCGCCAGACGCACGCGGTCTGCCGTCATGTTGACAAGCCTCGGAAGCAGCCGTTACATTTCAGGGAGGAAAAAAGAGAGGACTAGAAGAAAAACAAGGAAGAAAACAAGGGGGGGACGGTTGAAAATAAGAGGGAAAGAAGGGGACGGAGAGAGGAAGGAGCCGACGACGAGGGAGAAAAACCGACAACAAAAGAAGAAAGAAGTGTTTCTTTCGTCGACGTTGTTGAACAAAACATTCTACACGGGAGAGCACCTCCTGATCTGTTGATGGCCCAGAACATGAACGACTGATACCATAACCCGTGGTTTTGACCAGTTGCCGAGCCAACAACGGTCGTCTGTGCCCTTGGTGGCAATCACATCGCATACCTTTGTCATTGTCTTCGTGTTACAACGTATCGACAGAATCGAAAAACATAATCGGTAGCCTTTTTTGGCTCGGTGTTGTAGAGGAGCGGGAGGGAGCGCTTGGAGATCACTCTGAACTGTCCGCAGGTCGCCATTTGCTCGGATTAGGCGATGGAATGGGACCTTCACGAGGTCTTGAGTCCTCGTCATTCCATTTGGAGGGGGCGAACGCTTGCTTGTAGTGACCCAGCAACTTCGCAAAGCGAGCCGACTGGAAAGACCGATTGGCGACATGCAGAAGATGCTACCGTGACGATATCTGCTCATTCCAGGTCGACTCCGACAACGCAGCCCGCACCCACCGCGTCCTGCACATCTACGAATTTGCGTCTCTTGGGAAGCCTGTCCGTTCTCCGTCCTTTCTTCAAAACGACCTCCTTCGTGATTCTTTACCCGTCGGCTTCATTTGGGACGGAGACCCCTTTTACCGTCGGGGGGGGGGGGGGGCGGAGGATTCGGAGGTAAAGCTAGACCTTTCGTCTCAGACCTTGGCATTAAAGTACTTTCGGCCACAGCAGTGTATGGTTTGGAGGAAGTTCATCGCCAGAGACGCTCTCGAGTGGCGAATCCACAATGTGAGAAGCTTCATGAAAAGTCATGGACGATATCGGACGTACAAAATCGTGAAGCCGTTCGTGCGAGGAAGGATACTGAACAACGGAAGTAGGTGACTTGTTGTTTTGTTTTTTTATCTTCGGATTCCAACCGTCCGACCTCTCCCAACTCTGTAAGGGCACCGTGATGGAAACAATCCATTGTCAGGTGCGCTCGAGTGTTGAACGCTTCACCGTTGGCAGTGGAAGTGAACTGAGAGCCCTCAAGTGAGTGGAGCAAACCTCTTGATGTGGAGTCGCAAGGGCACGAGGCCCTCTGGATGATTGTTGTCGATTTTCGATTCTGGGTAAATGGAACACCGCTTTGACAAGCTTCTGGAAATGTTTCTTCAGAGAGGGATGTTTCAAGCGCAGGGTACTTGATAAAAACCGTGTCAACGTTGCCCAGACGCTGTTGCACCCGCCATCGTCACATTGTATGAGAAGTCCTGCGAATTACTTGTCCCCTAGGAAGCACGTCACCTTCACGTAGCACGGCATGCAGGTTGAGGGCGTCGAAAAAGCACATGGTATCGAGTTGAAGCTCAAGGCCCAGGAGTATCCTTTAGAACATTGTGGAGAGTCGATACCGCAAGGCGGGCACCTGTAATAAAAGTTCCGATCCAGGTTGTGGCAACTGCTTGAGTCCCAGTCTCCTCATCGATGCATCTTGTGATATGAAAGTTTGCGAATAAATAAGTATGCCTTTGCTGAACGGCGTGAGTTGATTAAGAGTTACGAGCGCCCCCATGACTTTGTATTCGCTTGAGGAGATTTCTGATGCCTCGATACTCATAGAGAGAGAATAAGCGTCTTCTTGCGACGCTGCTTGATGTAATATCGTTACAATCCCTTAGTCTGCCACTACCCCATTAAAGAGGGGGTGAAGGTATTTTTTGTCTTTTTGGGATATATATTGCACCCACATTCCTTATACCTACGTTATCATATTGATGCAGAGACATGATGGAGATGATCATACACCTGACCTGTTGTTCAATACCAAATACTATAAGACGTAGAGTTGAGGAAAGGTTAGAGTCGGTTCTACAAAGTATCAAATCAATCACCCAACGTTGGGTCACCATAAAAGCCAATCATAAACCCTCATCGACGAAAAGGAGGAGTGTAGAGTGTCATTACAGAAGAGTTATTCATGGCTGACTATGATAGAAACAAGTCTGATTGACTCCAACCCTTATCTGAACAATGTATCAGGCTTGCAGAGGGGAGAAGACTTCTCTGTCTCGTCAAGATGATTCTCCAAAAACGTTGGACGCATACACACGAAACTTGGTGTCACCCGCAAGCTCGCATTACAAAAAACAGTTAGCACAAGAATGACCACAAATCTTCTGTCGACCTTTTTTGTACAGGAGTATTTAGCCGTGCCGACATTGGATTTGTTAGCATCGATTGAGGCGAGGTGTTACATTCGGCTGACCACTTGTCGCAGAGGGCTACGGTCACGCCAGGCAAACTTTAAATATCCAATTTTTAGGCATTGCTTATGTACAAATTGACCACTAATTGCCTGCCGATTTCTGCTAAGGTACTGTTCATTGACAAGATCCTTGATACAATTGCTAAGAAAGTCGACGTGTACAAGTTTGTATACTGAGTTACATGTACAGCGGGGTACATTCGCTTGTCCTTGACAAACTAATATCCCAGTTCAATCATTCAAAGGAGACGATTTCTCATGTTCGATTCTGTGTAGGAATACGGAAAACTCTTGGTACCTCCTTACAGTCCAGCGCTGTAAGCTATTGAGAATGTCTTTTAGTTTGCTCAAGCAAAATCAGCTGCTGCAATGTGCCCAATAACTTCAAGAGTAGCAGATAGATTTGATTACAGTAACGCTTTGAAATGGTATTATGTGATGCGCGCACTATGTTAGCCATCAGTTTGACTTTTCAGGCGTACTTTGAACATGTTAAATTCAGTGTTTTTAGATGCCGTGTGTCAATTCTTGTCGAGTCAATCACCTTGAACGAAGACAGTATCTGTATGACCCAAGAGCGGTACAAAATCTTGAATTGGTCACTTTTCAGCAATCCCCAAAATAGAAGGTTTGTTCCCAATATCAAACGTCCTAGCTGTATGTATCAAGCGGAAATTTGCGCTTGTACCACATTTTATATCCATTACACCCTTCCGCACCCCGACCTCTCCCCCCCCACAAAAACATATTTGTAGTGAACCACGGCTGACCCAAATGCTTAAAAAGCTGTACCGGTATTATGTAAATGAGCTTCATAGAAGTGTGGATGACATCGTGATTTGCGATGCATCGAAAAAACCGCCTGTGCACATGTGCTGGTATTGGCAAACGTGCCACACCCAGCGTGCCACGCATCCTGAGCGGTGAACACGACACATGCCGGTGGTCATCGTAGACGACCCACCTTGGACCAGGACACTGCGCGCAGCATGCATCCCCGAAGGGACGATACTCACTCTCTCCTCCCCCGTGCATTGAATCGGGACTGCAGGACGGGATGGTGAGATCCTTCCGTTCCCTGTCACTAACATGTTCAATACGCACGCGTTCGAGGCCGACGGACGTGCGTCATTCACGACGCTAGTTCCTGAACCCCAACCTATACCTGGAGTCTTTGCCTACACACCCCCGGCTTCAGGTTCCTGTGGCACTTTTCGAGCGTCTTCAGACACGAGGAGGCCATTGCAGACGATGGGGCTTATCTTCGGAAAACAGAAACCGAGGAGATTATGCGTGTTACAATAATGGGAGGGAGGGTTGGGGTCTTCTGGCACCGCTAGTACGTCACGCTAGACGCATTGGAAGTTTAGCAGACACGGTTTTCGCGGGCAGCACCAAATCGCCGCCGATGTCAATACTAGCAAGCATGCGCCAAGTGGTCCTAGAGAGCGTCTTGATACAGACTTAATGCTATATGATCATACCTTCTAGAGAGTGCGCCCCATCCCTTATAATCGTCTATCCTTTGTAACTAACAGAACGACGACCTCAGTTCGTGTTTACGACGACCACAATGTGGGTACATGCCAGACCTTCTTCCCGTTCTTCCCCTTCTCCTATCTCTTTATTCTTTTCCTCCCCGCCTTTTCCGCCTCTCCTCTCCCGCGTGTAGTTGTATTCGGTGTTCCGTGGGGAAATCCCCCATTCTATGCTTTCGTATTCTTCTAGACATATCCTTCTAGAGCCCCCATTTCTAAAGCGGGACCCGTTTGGATATCTCTGCAGAGCCCCTCTACATGCAGAATACAGGCCGTTCCAAGCACCGGCGGGTTTGTCAAAAGTCCGTCGGCAAAGAGTGCTTGACCCCGTCTAACACGTTGTTATATCCTTTCTCCAATGAAATCTGCGCAGACTGTTCGGGGGCGATAGACGCAATTGAGACCCTGTACACGGCTTCTCTATATACCTCATTTCCCTTGTATCACCCTGTGGTGATGAGGACGTTTGAAATTGTCTTTACATTGAACGATGGATAACTTGAATGCTGGCCCTCTGGCCGTGCTCTCTGAAGTGTTCTTTCGACCATGTAGAACCGTTCTGCCTTCTCTCCTTACGACCAGGTAGCTCTCTGGGTGGCCCGTAATGCTTTCTACCATGGCGAATCCCCGTGAACGTGTTGCGTGTATGGATGTGTAGAGCGCCGCCTGTCGTGTGATGCTCCCATTTTTGTCCTGTCCACTGCCGTGTTGTGAGAGGTGCGCGCTGATGGTACTATGGTCAAAATTTTGTGCAGGTGACGACGTATGTTGTGTACTTCCGCATATATGATGTCTCTGCCATTGCAACGTTGTGTCGTCTCGTTCCGGACTCACTATGAGTTTGGTCGTGGATCTCGTTTCGCTTTCGATGGTGAACGTCATGGGTCATAGATCGGTGCGTTCCTGGACAAACGAGTACCCTTGAGACACTGTCTTTTGGACACATCGTTGAAACTTGCGGATAGTCGCCAAATACCACTTCTGTGGTTTTTTTCTTGTGTTTTGTGTTGTTGTGTTGTTCCTCTACGTGAGTTCTTTTTTAGATTATTGTACAGTTATTGCTTTTGCATTTTTTCTTCTGCGTCTCCTCTTCGGGAGTAGCACACCCCACACCGTTTGCCCAAACGCAACGATTTGCGCCAGTCTGGACGTATTTTATTATAAGGTTGTGTCCCCTTATTGCCGAACTTATTCCTTGTAACGCCTGGTCCACTTTCTGTCAATGCCCACCGTCTACTGCGGCGCCCTCGCTTGTCCCTGGTCGCGCAACTCTCGGCGCATGTGCACCTGGTTCGTATTGGGGTCCTGGTTCGGATTGATTCAGCCCCACTACCGCTGTCTGTACGAGCTTCCCCAGGTCGACACTGCGTGGGTTGGGTAACCTTGTTGTGAATGTAGGTGGGCTTAATCCGTTTGAATATGAGTTACCCTCATGATATCTCGGGTCTAATTCCTGCGTTTTACATCCAATTCTATGTAGTCCCCCTACATAGTCGCCTCTTGTCTGTGTATATTTTCGCTACTTCGTGCGGATCATTCTTGCCGGTTCTGTCCGCAATGTCAGTCTTGTACATCATTTTGGTCTACTTACCACACTGCCGGGATTCATGCCCCTATTTCTTTGGCCTGCACGCTTCCGGGGTGGCTTGGGTTCTTGTCACGCTCTTGTGGTGTTCTGGTCTGCTTTTTTTGTCGGTTTCCCCCCACTCTGTTTCCTGGTGGCCTGCCCTCGCACCTTTTCGACAGTAGGGGGCCCCGCTCCTTCGTGTGGTGTCTTTGTGCGTTGTTTTGCGCCTGCCTTCTTTATGGCCTTGCCTTGGCGGAACACGGTATCCCCGGGCCTTGCAGTCGACTTGCCCGCTTTCCTGTGGCTCCGCCCCCGCGCCTTCCGTCCTGACCGGCCTGCACTTGGCCCTGGATAGCTCACCCCCCTTGGGCGCTGTGTGGCCAGTCGTTCCTGCCGCGGGACACCTTCGCGCGCCATCGGGCGCACCCATTGTTTTCAGAGAGCTACCCAACGCTACCTCCGACAGGGACCCTTGTAGGGCCGCGGTGTATCGAGTTTTTTGTCGTTGTGGCCGGTCGCCAACTGAGCGACCACCCTGACACATCACACACTTCCCCACACACCCCCCCACAACCAAATACCGCCGAGCCCCACCTACCCAGTGGTCGCACAAGCACGTCCCACAATCAGCACCAGACACAACCCCCACACCCGACACACAGCCGCGCTTGTTGGTTGGGTGTGGTCTCCGGTGTCCCGGCGTCCCTGGCTGTTGGCCCCTCTTGGTTGGCCCCTTCCGCTTTGCGCCGTTCGTCGTCCCCGCGTCCGTTGGGGTTCCCCTGACTCACGCCTCGCACCCAACGCCAAAAATATCACATCCCCCCCTTCTTTTTTCTTGGTCGTTTTGTTTCCTCTTCGTTTTTCCCTCCCGGGCGTTGGGGGCGGTGGTTTTGCCCCCGCCTCTTTGGGTGCGTGGCTTTTGGCTCTACTGCCGCCAGGGTAGTGGCTTGCTTTTCCGTTACGCCCATCTGTGTCCCTTGCTTGCCCACCCCCATTCGTTTTGGCCTCCCTCCCCGTCCCGTGGACCCCCCAAGACCTTACGCCTCGTGGTTTGGTGCTGTCCCTTCGGCGCCCCGCGCTGTTTTTCCCCTCGCGCCCCAGCCTTCCCCAGAGTTCTTTTTTCTTGTTGTCCCCCGCACCTTTCTCGCGCTTCCGCGCGCCCCAAGGTGGGTTCTCGATGAGACCCACGTCCTTGAGGACGCCCAGTAGGCCGTCGGTGTCTATTGTGATGAAGGCGTGCTTGACTGTTGGGATGGGAGCGATGTTGACCAGCTTGGCGTAGCCCTCGTCCTCTGTGGCCTCGAGGTATCGATTGATAAAGACGTTGTACCGGATCATCTTGGCGCTGTTGGAAACGCTCTTGAGCCACTGTTGGTTGATCTCGTCCCGTCCGAGGATCGAGTGCTGAATCTTAAGCAACATCTTTGTTCGCTCCGGTAGGAGCGAATGTATCGCTATGAGGTCTTCCTTTACTCCCCAAGAGTGGATATCGTAGAGGAGGTATCGGTGGAATACGGTCTCGTCAATGCCGTGCTCATCTTTGATCTCCTTGGCCAAGATCCTGTTTTCCTTCGAGTAAACAAACTTCTTGATCCATGTGGAGAGATGGACTCTGTAGTGGTTATTGAAGTTGGTCAAGTACTTCTTCGACGCGTGGTTGTACAGGTTTCGATCGACATCGTAGCGAGCGATGGCACCCACGTATTGTTTCTTCTTTTTCACAATTACCTCGCGCCCCTCAATCTTCTCCCTAAACCAATAGTTGTTGTGAAAGAACCTTTCGACTGTGGCGTCCCTCGTCTCCATGTGCGCCTGTCTCGACCCCACCATAAGCTGCCGCATGAAGTTCTGGTCGACGCTAGGGACACTTACAGTGTGCAGTTGCGCATCTGGTACCCCTTCGAAGACTTCTTTTAATATCCGGTTCACCGCAACACCGGCAAGATAAGTCCTCTTGGATACGCTGTCGACCCGCTCCTTAATCACCTTGATGATAACGTCCTTGTTGTCCTTATCCGCTATGATCCGACTCAGTGTACACTTTACCACGTTCTCCTCGCCGTTTTTCCTGTCCTTAATTTTGGCCGCCCGGTCCGGTCGCGTACGCTTGTCCGGAGGCTCTTTATTGACTATCGTCTCTATTTAGTAGCCAATGTCGCTATTTCCTTGTATCAAGGTCCAGAAATTGTATTCAATGACTTTCGAAAAAAAGCCTCTACGTGTTTCTCTTTAACAGAACTCAAAGCCTTATACACATCTTGGCTTTTATAGAAATCGTGTTTGACGATGGAGAACACTCAAGTCGCTACGGAGGCTCGCCAGGCAAGTGCAACCAAGGGTTTATAGGGTTTATCCCAACACATTATAAATCATCCTGTGCGCTTTCATGACACATGAATAGAAATGCATTCGCACACGCGAGCATCGTTTCCATTCCTAACGTTTCCCCATGACATTCTTGATCGCGTTGCCATACTCTCTTCAAACCCCAAGATTGTATTAGTTTGTAAAACCCTGCGCAACGGATTTCCAGGATTGACCATTGCCCGGCTGATCCAGCCACAACAGCGTGTTGGAGAGATGATGGCGAAATGGGGGCGCGCCGACCTTCTAGCTGTATGCTTGTCTGATCATCTTGTCCATGTTAAAGGGGCTCTACGATTGAGGGCGAATCAAAATGACAGCCAGCTTCTCTGTTTGGCCGCCAAGGCAGGTCACGCAGATGTCTGCAAGTTGCTCATGGATCCAGTGGCGGCTGGACTTGAGTCCAGGGCCAGGGCAAACAATGTCAACTGCAGGGCATTGCGTGCGGCAGCCAATGCAGGCCACGCAGATGTCTGCAAGTTGCTGATGGATCCAGCGGTGGCTGGACTCAAGTACAGTGCCCGGGCGAACTCTAGCGACAGCTGGGCCTTGTGGGCGGCTGCCAAAGAAGGCCACGCAGATGTCTGCAAGCTGCTGATGGATCCAGAGGTGGCGGGACTTGAGTACAGGGCCAGGGCGAACAATATCAACAGCAGGGCCTTGGGGGCGGCTGCCAAGGCAGGTCACGCAGATATCTGCAAGCTGCTGATGGATCCAAAGGTGGCTGGACCCGAGTCCTGGGCACGTGCGAATTCTACCAACAGCTGGGCATTGTGGGCGGCTGCCAAGGCAGGCCACGTATATGTCTGCAAGCTGCTGATGGATCCAGCGGTGGCTGGAATTGAGTTCAGGGCCAGGGCGAACTCTGGCGAGAGCAGGGCCTTGTGGGCGGGTGCCAAGGCAGGCCACTCAGATGTCTGCAAGCTGCTGATGGATCCAGTGGTGGCTGGACTTGAGTTCAGGGCATGGGCGAACTCCGACAACTGCAAGGCCTTGTGGGAGGCTGCCAAGGCAGGCCACGCAGATGTCTGCAAGTTGCTGATGGATCCAGAGATGTCGGGACTTGAGTACAGGGCCCATGCGAACACTATCAACAGCAGGGCCTTGTGGGAGGCGGCTACGGCAGGTCACGAAGATGTCTGCAAGCTGCTGATGGATCCAGCGGTGGCTGGACTTGAGTTCAGGGCCCGGGCAAACGTTGACAACTGCAAGGCCTTGTGGGAGGCTGCTAAGGCAGGTCACGCAGATGTCTGCAAGCTGCTCATGGATCCAGTTGTTGCTGGAATTGAGTTCAGGGCCCGTGCGAACTCTAGCTACAGCAAGGCTTTGTGGGCGGCTGCCACGGCAGGTCACGCAAATGTCTGCAAGCTGCTGATGGATCCGGCGGTGGCTGGACTTGAGTACAGGGCCCGTGCGAACTCCGACAACAGTTGGGCCTTGCGTGCGGCTGCCAAGGCAGGCCACGCAGATGTCTGCAAGCTGCTGATGGATCCAGCGGTGGCTGGCCCCGATTACTTGGCCCGTGCTAACTCTGTCAACAGCTGGGCCTTGTGGGCGGCTGCGAAGGCCGGTCACGCAGATGTCTGCTTGCTGCTGATGGATGCCATTGTGAAGCTTGACAACAACTGGGTCTCTTGTCACTGTAGAAGTGTTCGGATAATTACAGAGCGGTGACTACAGAATCAGAATCAGAATTTACGATTATCAACTAAACAGTGTATCGTTTCATTAAACTCATTGGTTTTACAAGAAAAAGGAGCAAACTCCGTGGACCGTGTAAAGGGGACTTAGTTCCACTTGTCAATGAATATAAGGTTACAGTCGGAGACGCAATTTGTGGGACGCCCTACCGGTGACCCTTGAACCCAATGGGTAGATCAGCTAAAGGCGAGTACATATTTTTGCCCTTCATCTCTGTATTTCAGCATTTATGCTGGCCCAAAGGATAACAAGGCAAGCTGCTGACAAACCCAGGTGGGTCGGTCGGTTTAGCGCTCACACTCGCCTCGATGGAAACTGTGGTTTTGGGGGGATGCGAGGGAACACAGAATGCCTCAGGACGCTCTCTCCCGTCCATCCACGTTGTCAGAAGCAGAAGAAGGTTCTTGGCAGCGTTCACGTCTCGGTTCCAGGTTGCACCACAGCGCACATTGGATGATGCGCTTTTGACACTGTCTCTACAGTGCAGTACTTTGTGGACCTTGACGTTCTTCACCACCATCTTCTGCTTCTCAACAGTTATAGACCCGTCGATTGGGGACACTACAGAAGATATCAAGGCTGCTATAAAACAACTGATTGACTCCAATCCCTTATTGACAATGTCTCAGCTTGCAGAGGGTGTGACTTCTCTATCCTCTGTCAAGATGTCTCCAAAAACTTGTGGACGCTACACACGCAAACTGGGTTACACCCGCAAGCGCGCATACAAAACAGTTCGGCACAAGAATGACCACAAATCTTCTGTCGACCGTTTTTGTAAGGAGTATTTAGCCGTTCCGACATCGGATTTGTTAAGCATCGATGAGGAGGGTTTTTACATTGGTGACACTTGTCGCAGAGGGTACTGTCAACGCGGCAAACGTTTAAATATCCAAATTTCTAGGACATTGCGAATTACTCCTTACAGTCCAGAGTTTAACGCTATTATGAATGTCTTTAGTTTGCTCAAGCGAAAATATCGCTGCATGTGCCCAATAATTTGACTTTTCAGGGTACTTTGAACATAATGGGCGTTTCCTGCCTCCCGGCCGATTTTGACTGGTTGCGAAAAATGGTATGGAGCGGATTTGTGATTCCTTGGTGCTGATGTCTCAAGCTAGCGAGTCGTTCAGGAGGCTCTAAATCCTGATTAGAAATTTTAAAAAATCGGCCGGGAGGCAGGAACGCCCATTACATGTAAATTCAGTGTCTTTAGATGCCTTGAATTTTTTTGTGTCAATCACCTGAAGACAGTATCTGTATTGACAAGATCGGTTACAAATCTTTAATTGGTCAACTTTTCAGAATCCCCGAAATAGAAGGTGTCCCAATATCAAATGTCCCTAGCTGTATGTAGTCTCACACAACATGAGATTACTAAAACCAAACCCTGGTGAGCTCACGAGAAGATGCCCCGAAGTTTGTTGGAGAAGCAAGTCGCCAAAAGCCATCCACTATAACGCAAACCTCCAAATTGGTTATGATTTGAAACGTCTACTCATAATTTAGAGCCTCCGGAACGACTCGCTAATTAAACGGTGTGGTAGGCTGTCAAATTTTATAAGGTATCACAAGTCCACCTCAAAGTACAACTCAGAGCTGGGAAGGTCAAGGAAGACATGCTGTCTCCAAACACCTTCCATATGGGACTGGCTACCAGTGCTATTTGTCGTTCATCTACCGACATACGCATCAACATGCGAATAGAAATTTCAGACGGCAACACCATAAAGCGAAGGCCATCTTCACTCGGGGAGGCCGCACCAAAGCCTGATTCATGAGTGCGGGATACGACTGCATCACTCAACAAGTAGTCAGCAGACGCCAAGGGGACTGCCACTCCTATGGGTCCATCATTGAAAGCCCATATTGATAGTATCTTGAATGGTGAGATTGGCTCCCTCTTGTACGCAGCCCTCAGCTGCAGGTGCTCACCAAGCTTTGCATATGCTGTTCGCATGATGTCAGCAACTGAAGTCGTAGCAGGGTCAAGCAGAACAAAAAAAACGGTGGATGGACTTCTGGAACGGATTTCCAGGCGTTGCAAGTCGTGAGAGGTCCAACTTGGGCACAAATGACAACATCATTCTTCTGGTATCCATTTGGAGAATCTGTCAGCAAGACAAACGCGGGTGTCAGTGCCATCTCATGGAGCATCACGACATCATCGCATGCACAGCTCAGCGCAATTCCATGCAACATGAAATTGCCAACGAGGCTTCAAAAGCTGCCGTGTCGTGGGTGAGAATGAATGAATGAGAATGTACGGACGGGGGTATGCACAAGCCGCCGGGGAGGCAGATGGACTGCGCAAGCCGCCATGTCATGTGTGTGTGTGCGGTCTGTCTGTCTATCTATCTGTCTGATGGACAAGGAGTCTGCGAAATCCGCTGTGGCGTGTGTGAGAATGAATGGACGGATGGGGGGCATGCGAAAGCCGCATGTGTGGCGTGTGTGAGAATGAATGTACGAAGTGAGTTACATGTACAGCGGGGTACAGTCGCAATATCCAGTTCCATCATTCAAAGGAGACGATTTCTATGTTCGATTCTGTAGGAATACGACCACTCTTTGTACCTCCTTACAGTTTGCAAAGGATTATTGATGCGCACGATGTTAGCCATCAGTTGACTTTTCAGGGTACTTTGAACATGTAAATTCAGTGTCTTTAGATGCCTTGAATTTTTGTGTCAATCACCTGAAGACAGTATCTGTATTGACAAAATCGGTTACAAATCTTGAATTGGTCAACTTTTCAGAATCCCCAAAATAGAAGGTGTCCCTAGCTGTATGAGGAATTGGTCGGTTTAGCGCTCAGAAAATGTAGAAATGTTCTGTGAAAGTGTACCGAAGATCTCTCTTTCATCCTCAAAGTCCAGACACTGCATCACCCGGCTCGGATGCCAGGTCCGCCGAATGAGCTCCTCCCTGATGACGTCCAGTGACGCTTTCTTCATCCGGACCATGACGCGCCAGTCGGGCCATTCTGGCGCTATGTAGATCATCACTTTGTCGTCTGAGTGGGAAGTGTTGTTGATTACCAAGCATGCAAACGGGACATTATTAATCTTGTCGAGCGCTTCGCAAAAAAGCTCGAACGTGGGGAATATCCCGCCGTATAACTTGTACAATCGCTTCCGCGTGCTCTCGATCCTCTCCCTGAAGATAAATATATAGTCGACGTTCATGATGAGATAGGGTGGCACTACTAAGGGGAACTGTATCACCATCACCATTTTGCCCTAACGAATCGCCCGTTCATGAACAAATATCTGATCGATTCGTGCTTCGTCCATCGATTGTTGTAAATGCAGTTTTCAAAGAGGATGCAGTTGGCTTTCTTTTGTTGCTTCAACTGTTTCCACTCCTTCTTCTGCCTTGCGACAAAGTCGTCGACGATCTCCTCAGCGTACTCTATGTGATGTGCGATGTGGTGGGATGCTCGGGATGCTCGGGGCGTATTCTTGTTTGTCCATCTCAGTCGGATTGATAATCTCCGCGTGCGAGCAGTTCAGGTGGGGGAGCAATTCCTTGACCAGGAAAGTCTTTCCTACGTATCGCTTTCCGATGATGATGATGTTGTGCATGTTACTCGCATGTTCGTGCGGGTCAAAACTCTTGAATCGAGTCATCAATACAAATTCTTCAAATAAAGTGGACACACCTTATGCAGGGGGAGGCGTTTGCGGTTGGAGTCAGATGGACGAGAATGAGGCGACAGGTTTCCGCAGTTTGCGGTTGGAGTCAGATGGACGAGAAGGAGGCGACAGGTTTTCGCAGTTTGCGGTTGGAGCAGATACACTCGACGGAACATATAAATGAAACCGCTTTCTGGAGTGTACGGCCACACCGGAGTAGGGCGTCCCACAAATTGCGTCGCCGACTGTCCGCCCTTCCAATATAAGCTCATTGGTAATTCGCAGAAGCCTCAAAGTTGGCGTGTGGTGGATGATTATAAGGTGTGTCCCACTTTATTGGAGAACAACTGTATGGCACTTTGATGCGACCATGCCTGCCTGAAGAATGAACGATTCATCAGGGGATAATATCATTCAAATTATACAGGGTGTCCCAAAATTATTTGAGAACAACTGTATGCTCAAGGCGACAGCCAAGCGCAGTGGGGTGTCTTTCTTCGAACCTGACCCAACCTTGTTTGATGCCGTGCACAAGGAGATGAGAGGCCTAGCGGGAGATGAGGCGATGTTTAGCATCACCGTGCCCAACGTGGACTTGCCAGCCGACCTTGGGTTCACTCAGGACTTTGATCTGAAGCTGGCGATTGGGGACGATGGAGCTGTCGTGGTCTGCGGACGGCATTGGACTTTGTTCACCACTGTCACCCAGCCCATGGCAGACTTTGAGGCGGCGTATGGAAGCCTGCAACAGACTGCAATGGTCTCTTGTGCGGCAGCTGCAGCAGCGGAACCACCGCCGCTCGACATCGACGACTCATGCATGCCATTCGACAAGCTTACATATGCAGTAGTTGTGGCACTGGAGGAGCTGGTGGACAACAGCTGCTGCCCCAACACGCGTGTGTTTGCGTGGCTGTATGCCAAGCACCTGCGGGCAGCCGACATGGCGTTCACGGACCTGCTGCAGACTCCGGCCATCGCCAATATGGCAGCTACAGCGCTGGACGCCTGGTTTGTGCGGCACCCGATGTTCAGGGCACAGGCGCATGAGGCACAGGATCTGCTGATCACTGTGCTGGATGACTACACGCCATCGCGTCCGCGGTATGAGCCATACTGGGTGAGTGAGAGTTAATGGGCGTTCCTTCCTCCCAGCGGATTTTTTGAATTTAGAGTCTCCGGAACGACTCGCTAAGAAGTTCATGGACGCGCTGCTGTCGGCCACCAAGTACTTCGTCGACCAGCAGCACATGGACGTCGTGATCCTCGACTTGCAGGGGGGGTACTGTACTTACTACATGTGGCGGTCGAACCCCGTGAATCGATGATGATCCACCTCGTTTGGGGGCATGCTTTCGCATACAGCTAGGGACATTTGAAAGTGATGTAATTCTCATTTTCTCACGTGGCTATTCATGCAACTGCTTTGTCCTGCTTGAATTTTCTCACGGGGCATTCCTCGCCATGAAGAAAGAAGGAATGTAATAATGCGGGGGGAGGTCTCCATGTGACTGACTCAACATGATCCGCCGGGAGGGTTTTTTTCATTCAAAGCCAATATAAAACATAACAAAATGGATATTAGTATTGACTTCTTGTGCAACGGTAAGAAATCATTGCAACCTTTGATGTGGGATATGCTTGCGGCCGGGGGTAATGAATCTTGCAAGGAGCTTTTAAACACCTTCCGAGTAGCTTATGCTACCGGTCTGATCGATTACATCCGCCAGATGTGTGGGGATGATGTTTGCAACCCGAAACAGGTCGGGACTGTAAACGTCAACTACTCTTCTGACATCGACGTGAATCTGAACTTCAATGGGGAAATTCTGCATTATGATTTGGATCGCATCGTATTAATTTTCAAATCAATCAACGATTACCATTATCAACGCTTCAAACGTAATTTCACCGACATGTTTGACATCAACATTTACGGATCTCATTTCGGCATGCTCAACAACCCCAAGAACGCGAAAAGCAAGGAAGAGATTGACCTTATTTCTAATGATCCGCAACAACGTCTCTTTGCCATGGGTAAGTTGGCAATCATGTGCAAATGGAGCGATAGAGAAGACATGTTGAAGGCTACAGATTTCATTAAGAAGCAGCCGACATACAACAGTAATAACAATGAGAAGTTGTACACATCTTATCTGAAAAAGTATTTCGCAATTGATAGGAATAATACGACGACTACAACGTCGCGAACCGGGGCTGTATCCGGTATAGTGAAGGTGGGTCGTATTTTCTCGATGACGAAGCTCCTTGAGAACGATGTTTACTGGTCCGTTGGTGCGTTTCTCCATATTGTTTCAGGAAGGAAGGACCTTACAGAGAGCATGTACGTGGACTCGATGTTGGACAACACGGGGTTCATTGTTTCCAATTTGCGTAAAAAGCACGTTTGCAAAAAAGAGGTTTCTCCGTACACCACTGTGCTCCGGGTTGCAAAGTACATGGAGAGGGTCCTGGATGCTTACATGTTGTGTCGACATGTCAAATCAGAAGCCCACTTACAGAAATTATTGACCATGTGCTCTAAGTTGAACATTGAGAGGAAGAGAAACGTGATTGACGATGAAACGATTAATAATGTAGATACGTTCGTTTCATTGTTGGGACTTAAGATGTCGCATCGGATATCGTTTTTGAAGTTTGAAAGAAAATTGTGGAGTTCGTCTTCGATCTGGTGGACAATTTACACTAGTTTTTATGAAAAAAATGTGTACACTCTTTTTTCGAGGGAACGGACGGCGGATCATGCCGAATCACACGGCGACCATGCAGTGAAGTGCATCGGCAGTTAAAACAGATGTCAAGCAAGGTCTACTTATTTTCGGAAAGGAAACCTGTTCTGAGCAAACACGACTGTTCCGCAGGCGACCGTCCCAGACACCAAGGCCGCAATGGCCACGATCGCTAGCACGAGCGGGGCCATGGCAAGTTGCTGTTGCTGTTGCTGTTGCTGTTGCTGTTGCTGTTGTTGGTGCTGTTGCTGTTTCTGTTGCTGTTGCTGTTTCTGTTGCTGTTGCTGTTGCTGTTGCTGTTGCTGTTGCTGTTGCTGTTGCTGTTGTTGTTGCTGTTGCTGTTGCTGTTGTTGTTGTTGTTGCTGTTGTTGTTGACTTTGTTGAGAATTCTCTGGACAAGCGGCTCCTCCGCCAGGGAGCCATGAGTTGTTCAGGCTCCGGAGGCCCCAGTAGGAATATGGGTCAACATAGCTCAACGCGGAACGCGGAAGGTGGTATCGGTCGTCGTACACGCTTGGATACGAGTACCGTATGTTCTCTGTGTGCGTGTGGTGCGTGTTCCCTCCTCCCCCCCAACCACCGTTGCCGCTGCCTCCACCACCACCATTTTTGTTTGTGTTGTTGTTGGTCACGGTGATGTTACTGGGCTGTGGTGGTGGGGGGGGCTCGGAAGCGGGCGGAGGAGGCTCGGAAGCGTGCGGAGGAGGCTCGGAAGCGGACGGAGGAGGCTCGGAAGCAGGCGGAGGAGGCTCGGAGGTGGGTGGAGGAGGCTCGGAGGTGGGTGGAGGAACATCTCCTTCTGCAAATTGCTCTCTGATGTACTGTGAGGAAACGTTACGGCAGTTATTGGTGATCAGGGTAATCACTGACGCCAACACTACAAGAATAATGATAATTGCTACCAGCCAAAGCCAGATGCCAGGGACGCCCTTGGACGAGGTTCGCGCTCGCGAAGTGCCCATATTGTATGTATGTATACAGTTGTTCTCACATAATTTTGGGACACTCTGATATCCCTGAAACCAGATACAGATCCTTGCTTCACTACACATATTTTTTGAGGCTTTTACGTTCCACGATATCCAATAATCCAGCCCGTTTCGTCTGCGTGTTGATGGATTTTATAAAATCGTATTGTTGTAGACACCACCGCACAGAGACGTTTCATTTATATATTCTGTTGAGTGTAAATGGATATCATCCCTCGAATGCAACACCCGCGTGGGAGGACAAGGCAACGTCCAGAGTTCAAACTCAGAGAAGAGCTTATAAACCGCAATAGGGGCAAACACATTTGGAAATGTGGTCTACTAGAAATGTCAGAATTACAACCATACCGATGCATGAAATGCAACCTGACAATGGCAGAGCTGCAGGAACTTGGCAACACTGGAGTTTGCTCCTCGGAAATTGACTTTACAGGCACCGTGATTGCCGAGGATGGCCGACTGTTATTGGATTTAGGCACATCCATCGTCATCCGTGATTGGATGGGGTAGAGCGTAATTTTTTCGCATCATCGTAGCGAGCGGCCAACACATTTCTTGGCCGCTCGCTACGATGCGGTTGGCTGGTCCCTGAACTCTTTCTTGAGGTAAAAAACTCTCTTCCGAATTCGAATGTGCTTCTTTATTTTCATCATCTCTTTTGAATCAGTTTGACAAGGGTCGGATGCCTGTGTCGTTGGATGCATTTTATCTACCGCCCCATTTTTTTTATTACTATTATTATATTCAAAAAACGTACACCTTAAAATGCCACCTAAGACAAATATGCAGACTGGCAGAGGTATGTTCTCAACCGCTGTGACCCCAAAGATGGTGCAGAAGGAACTAGCAAAGATCCCCCCAGGCGACCTCATCAACCGCATGAACATCATCAACACAAACCAACTCATCAAGAAGACCTCAACCCTAGAAGAGCAGGATGCAATCACAAAGCTCGTGCAGACCATCGAGACAGCTACGAAGCAGAAGGAGGATTTCGATAAGGCCACACGCGACTTCTATACCGTCTACGAGAAGCTCAAGCTTGCAATCATGGACACGTGCGACACCGGCCCCAGGTTGTGCGGCGTCGTTAACGGCGCAATCAATACCCCGAAGAAGAACTCGTAAATTTCCCGACAATAAAAAGACACACAAAATGTAGACGCGATGCAAAATTACACTATGCACTACACTCCCGACGCCGCAGCCGCACCCATCATGGACGCATTCTTCAAGGAACGCGAGAAACACTTCGCTACACAACATCACATCGACTCGTTCGATGACCTACTAGGAACGCGTCTAAGAGCGATCGTACGCAGCATGAACCCAATCACAATGGTGCGCGAAGACCCCAACACGAAAACCAAACACACGGTGAAGGTGTACGTAGGAGGAGACGAAAAACTCCGCCCCGATCACGACGTGCACATAGGAGACCCAACCCCGACTCTACCATCACAAGCCCGTATAGCAAACCAAACGTACGGGGCGGACATATTTGCAGACGTCCACGTGGTCTATCCGGACAACAACGCCGAGACACGAGACTTCGGACGCGTGCACATCGGATTCATACCCATCATGATCCACTCCAAAGCGTGCTCTCTAAGAGGGCTAAAGCCGCACCAGTTACGAGCACGAGGAGAATGCCCATACGATATGGGCGGATACTTCGTAATAGACGGACGCGAAAAGGTCATCGTGACACAAGAGGAACGCGTCCCGAACCGACTCTACACACGACGCGGAGAGAAAATAGAAGGCGACAAACTCATCCTAAAAGCATTCATCAGGTGCGTCTTCACAGACGCACGCGACGTGTTCCCACGCACAAGCGTCTTCTGAGTCATGACTTCGGGTGAAATCACAGCCACGGTCACCCACATCAACGAAGGAGCCGTGCCCGTCACAACTCTCTTCCGAGCACTCGGCATCGAAAGCGATCGCGCCATCCTCAAAACCATCTTCCACGAAGATCCAGGAGAAGAGAGAAACAAGGTCGAAATCGCATTCATGCACGCATCCATAGCCGCAAGACACAAGTCTGGAGTAAGCAGCCAGAGAGGAGCCATAGATTTCCTCATACCACGCACACGATTCAAGTCCCAACTCGACCTCAAAAGCGTCCTCACAGACGACCTCTTCCCAAATGTAGGACGCACGTTCGAGGCCAAAGCAATCGCCCTAGGAGCAGTCGTGAGACATCTCGTAAGAGCCGCTCTAGGAAAAGAACCCATGTCGGAACTCGATCACTACGCCAACAAGAGACTCATGTGCTCAGGTGCAATCACAGCCAATCTCTTCAGAGACACGTACCTACTATCAATCGCAACAACCCTGCGCACGCTCAACGAAGAGTTCCTCACCGGACCATGGCGCGTTGCAAACGATATACACACGCTTGTCAACGAAGCCAACCTGAAAAATATTTTCCAACCAAGAATCATCCGAGAAGCCCTCGTACGAGCACTCAAAGGATCGCGACGCGGCGATGACAATGCACGCGCGCCCGTCCAAGAACTCAGCAGAGTCTCATATCTAGGATACATTTTACACATGAGACGAGTAAACAACCCCGTCGACAGGAACGTCAAGATAGCAGACACACACCGTCTAAGGCCGTCGCACTGGGGAGTCATCTGCCCAGTAGAGTCACCAGACGGACCCAACGTAGGCCTCCTCACGCACCTAGCCACGCTTGTAACCATATCACTTGCCATACCAGAACCCGTCGTACAAGAAACCATAAGACCCGCCATAGACAAATACACGAGACATCTATCCAACAGCACACTATCCCCACAAGCAACCGCGGTGCACTTTAACGACACATGGATAGCGATCACAGACACACCCAAGGACCTAGTAGATGCACTACAAAAAATAAGGACGGAAGACACCAGACTGAACACATTCGGCGTCACATGGGACGTGTGGAGGAACAACGTGGCAATCCGCACAGATGCAGGAAGATGCTGCAGACCACTAAGAAGAGTACAGGAAGGAAAGGTCGTACCAATCAACGGTGATCCGTCGTGGACCGAATTGATACGCAGCGGAGCAATCGAAATGATAGACGTCGAAGAAGTAGCTACATGTCTAGTGGCAATGAACGAGGCAGACGTCAACAATCGAGACCCGATCCCAGGCAGATACACGCACGCAGAGATACACGCAGGAAGCACACTCTCAATGGTAAGCAACACCTACCCACTACTTAACCACAACAACGGGGCGTACAACTCACTATGTCTAGCGCAATTTATACAAGCGCTAGGCACGACCATGACCTCCATCAGGGACCGGTTCGATACGAACACATTCCTACTACACCACGCCCAACGCCCTCTGGTAAGCACGAGCTTCGCAGACCGACTCTTCGGAGGACGTTTCGCGCACGGCGAGAACGTCCTAGTAGCAATCGCCACATACACAGGATACAACCAAGATGACGCCATCATCATCAATCTAGACGCCGTGCAGCGCGGCCGACTAGCACTCACAGTATTCGAATCCATCCGGTACGAGGAGTCAGAGGAGGAACCAGAGGACCCAAACATTCAAAAAACAAAAAACCAAATTGTGTTTGCGAACCCACAGCGGCTAGTGTCACGCGGGTACGCCCTATCAACCACCACCAAAACAACCACAAAAGAATACAAAAACCTCGACGAACATGGAATGCCAAAGATCAACAAAATGCAAAAGAGAAGGAGACGCAGTTGTAGGAATGGTCAAGGTACCATCGACCGCATCAAAGGAAGACGTCTTCACGGACGCATCTCAACGTCTACAATCCAGAGAATCCGACCTTCCCACGTATGTAGACGGCGTCCACTTGCAAAACATAGATCAGAACACAGCAAAAGACAACGCACTACCACAACTTAGAGCATGCAAAGTACGTCTCCGACAGATGCGCAGCCCCGAACTAGGAGACAAACTAAGCTCGCGTTACGGCCAGAAAGGGGTGGTGGGAATGATTCTACCCGCCGTGGACATGCCGTTCTGCGCAGAGGACGGTATCGTACCCGACATCATCATCAACCCCAATGCATTCCCCAACCGTAGGACAGTCTCGCATATACTGGAAGCCGTGCTAGCGCGCGAGGGAGCAGTCAAAGGAGCTCGCATGAACGCCGACACATTCGGAGGAGAAGACATCGGAGCCGCGCTGACCCAACTGGGTCTGCGTGAAAACGGACACGGGAACATGCTCATGCACAACGGACGATCCGGAGAAGAGGCGAAAACACGCATCTTTGTAGGCGTGAATTACTACGGTCGCTTGAAACACATGGTAGAGGACAAGTACCAGTCGCGTGCACGAGGAGCAGTCTACGCCACAACACGTCAGCCAACGAAGTCCAAGGGACAGAGCGGAGGGCTGCGCATTGGAGAGATGGAGCAGAACGCACTCGTCGCACACGGACTCGCATCGTTCACACGCGAAGCGTTCATGCAGCGCAGCGATCACCACTTAACTAAGGTCAATGCCACGTCAGGAACGCCGGCGGAATGGTGGGCCGCAGCACGCGAAGACCCAGAAGGACCCGACGAGGAGGCAACTGTTGAAACACCTTACACGTTCACCCTCATGCAGCACGAACTCAGAGCATTGGGGGTGGAGGCAGCGCTTCTCACATCCACTGGTGAATTTTATTTATAGCTCAGTGGCGTTGGGTTGTTTGAGTTTTTCCGTGTAAAATTCGTACGAATCAGTGTCGAGCAGTTGCAACGCCTTGTCGATCAAATTTTACAGCATGCTATCTGGAAGATCCAGACACGAGGACGGGTTGCACCAACAGATGATGTTTACGAACAACCGCCCGCTCTACGGGACGTCCGTCTCCTGCGATAAGCGTGCCAGTCGCTCGAAATCTTCGTAGTCCAAGAATGTAGTGTGACATGAAGCAAATAGGAACGCAGTTAAAACATGCCAACGCGGCTTCCGCTTTGCTTGCCAGATAGCTGTATAAAGAATTTCCCAATTTATTCGATAACAACAACAACTGCGAAGACCATAAGACCATCGGGAGTATCGGGAGAGATATGGAGTCTGCAAACCCCGCTTGGACGGATGCCAAAGTCGTCTCAGCCCGTGAGGCATTTTGCAATTGCAAGGCGTTTGTTTCCGGGTGGTCAAACTACGAAGACGTCAGGCTCGTGGCGTCTCTCAACAACGCAAATTCGCTAGCGCAGGTCAACGAGCTGGAGCGTACTTACATCGCGTACATGCAAGCATTGGAGCCCTTCCAACCCAAGCGTTCAGAGGTGGATGAGCAGAAGGAAAAGCTCATGGAGAGCCTTAACGAGAAGGCGGGATCACTGATGAATTGGTATATGAAGGGATTAATGGACAGCATGCCGGATGCAAAATATGTGCCCATGATGTACGTCGTTCCCCAGTCAGGCACATACTGGGTCAAGGGCGTGCCGTTTGCTCGCGAACAGACGTGCCGCGCCCGCATCAACATGTACTTTAATGGGGCGACCGTTGTTGTATTTGTTGCCTTGGTTGCTGCATTTATCTACAAAAATTTCTGTCAAATTAAGTATGAAGTCTGAAGTGTACAAAAATGAATTGGTGATCCGTGAACCAGTCGATTCTGAATTGGGCCATTTGTAAATGGTGCGGAAAAAAAAGCGGTTTCATTTTAGTATTCCGTCGAGTGTACAATGTACGTTGAATCTAACAGTTTCTTCTTTTCACGAGGAATTTAGAGATATCAGTGGGGGTCTTCGGTTGCTCAATGCCTTCGAGAGTTTTTTCTGACAATTGTTTTACGGCAATGTCCTGATTCTTATTGATACTTTGAACCAACAGACAGAAGTTTGTCGAGCCCTTCTCAAGCGGGTGAATTACAATCAAGAATTTAGATTTGAGCTCAGATAAGAGTATGTCCGCAATTTCAGAGTTGAATCTGAAAGATTTACTCGTACCAGATTCCATCCCAATGTTGATTCGGCATTTCCGTGAGAATCCATTGTTGTTTTGGTCATGTCCGCCAAGTATCTTGTAGAGAGTGGCCGGGATAAACCATGCATCCGCCTTTGCATCCTCCATACTGTTCAGGGTGACGTACTTGATAATGTACACCACAATCGACTTGATCCACATTCCATAAGAAGCAGGAGCAGGAGCAGGAGCAGGAGAAGCAGGAGGATCAGCCGGAGCAGCATCATCATCAAATATCTTCGAGAAATCAAATTCCTCATAAGCAGCATCGTGCGCAGCTTGCGCAGCTTGAGCAGCTGTATCAGCATCGTGCTCAGCTTGCGCAGCTTGAGCAGCTTGAGCAGCATAGTGCGCAGCTTGCGCAGCTTGAGCAGCTATATCAGCATACAGTATACTTAGTAAATGGTTCACTTGGTAAGGATCATCAGCAGTAGGATCAGCATCAGCAGCTTGAGCATCGTGAGAATCAGGATCAGGAACATACATGTCCGGTAGGTGGTACTGAACAGGGGACCTTGATCTTGATCTTCTTGCGCTTTGAGCTTCTTCTAAATTGGTGGCTTCTTCGAAGTTGGAGTGGCTTTCAGAACCACGTAGGTTTCTAATAGTGTCTGGGCCTAGGCTTCCAAAACTGTATCGGGTTGACAAACTGTCTGGGTTTTCGAGATTTAATGATAACGAATAGTCAGACATTGTTGTTGTAGAGTTGTCATTTGGATACTACCGATTTTCATTCAATTTTTTACATCATGTAAACGTCAAGTTTCTGCACTACACCAAGATATACCAACGAAAGCCGCATGGGACAGACCAGAATGTCCTTCTGCCTTCAGCCTATCGTACTTGTCCTTAGAAATGATGCACGTAGTACATAAATCGTACATACAACTCAGCGTCAAACTGACGTTTGGAACCTCGAAACGGCTGATATCTTCCGGATGTCATTCCGGATAGAGACTCTCCGATGTCTCAACAGATTGGGGCGTACGCCAGATTGCCCAAACGCAACGATCTGCAGTCTGGATGATTATAAGGTGTGTCCCACTTTATTTGAGAACAACTGTACAACATGGAAATTCCGGATATCTCAAGACAATGCGGAGGCGGAACAATATCATTCTGCAAAAGCATTTCTTTACCGAAGTATTTAGATGAGCTAGGTATTTCGAGATGTTCTGTCTGCAAATGCAGAGGCCCGATGATTGACTATTCGCAACAATTAGTGTTGAAAATATCAAAACGGTAAGACAGCACGGTGTAACCTAATGGTGTAGCAACCCACGGGGCAGTGGAACACCAATACGATTTTGAATCAACAAATTGCAGGATGTTAACGAGAATATCGTGGTTCTTTTTTAGATCACGGCTCTCCATCCTGCAGACTCCGTATCGTTCTTTTGTCGGTACTTTCGAGAGTGTCCATTGAAGGACCAGCCGCACTTAAGCGATCGCCTCTTCCCCGGTACCGTGGCCCAAAAGAACACGGGGTCTTAGTTGATTACATTACATTACATTACATTACATGTTAAAGTCTACTTGACACCGCGAGGGTGTATGAGACTCTGTGCTTTAAACAAAAAGAAAAAGCACCCACAATGCAAAAAACCCCATTACATCAGGGGTGTGTCGAGGACAAACAAACCAAACTCCCAACCACCGTTTTGGTGGCGTAGGTATTAAACCCCTTAGAGCCGGACCCAGATCTCAACCACTTACAGTGGCGGAGGTAAGAAGCTAACAACTGAGAAGTCACAAGAAGAAAAAAAGGGATGATAAATTACGGTGCCACTAAGCAGTCCAGGGCTTCCTGTCTTGCTCTTCTACAAGTAGAAAGATAGTCGGCTAGGTTGCTCCAAAAAGACTTAGTGCCATTTCCATTCATAAAGGTTCATAAAGGTTCTGAAGTTGATGTGCAATGCGCCATGAAAGGTAAAGTCCTGCTTGGTTATTCGTGCGGGAAGCTCTTGGTAGGATCGGATTCCACGTAGATCCGATCAACAGTCCATGTGATTCCGCTCATGTACTACCATTACACTCATATCCCCATACGTTGGTCAAACGCCCAATGAGTTGTAAAGTGCATTTCGGAGATACTGTATTGTCCCATGCCATACTGAAAATTGTTCCGTTTCTTGTCACCAATTGTTCAGGCAGGTGCCCTACGTTGATGGTGCGATCAGTGGGAGAAGGTGCCATGTGGGTACAATCAGGGATGGCAAATGGAAGCAACATATTCTCAGCGGCTCGGATCTCTGATAATTGTCCATCATCAATCACCGATGCAGTGCCCCTGTTCAAGTTCTCTACATCAACCACTGCAACAACAATTGGAAAATGCTCATGAAGCAAATCCGGTCTATCATGCAAGATGTACACGCTTTTCATTTTACTTTTAAACAATTAAAAACAAAAAAATAATAGCATGTAAACGATCATGGGCGGCTTTGAGAACTGAAGGTTGCAACAGTTGACTCTTTTGCTTTCCGAAAATAAGTAAACCTAACAGTGTATAAGGAATTTGCATGTACTAAATATCAGAATGCTATGTATGGCAACCAACGCTTCTGTAAAATCGGCAAGGTCTCCGATGCCCTTGGTGTCTCCAGGACCGTCATCCGTCCGGATAATGGCACGATCCGGACCCCCGGATGTGTAATAAGAAATTCATAGGTTTGAGGATATACGGGTAGCTTAAATTCAACGGAGAATACGATTACGACTTCACACAGCGAAGCGAACGTAATTGGGATGTTAATTAAATGAGTCTCGATATTCTCTCATTATTCCGTCGTCGACTGTAACCAGATGTTGGGCATTTCGGTTTGAACCCACTTTATTTCCCACTTTAATTGATAACAATGACAAGGAGTGATAATAATAACAACCTCGCATCTAATGGGTACATGAAGGACGCTTTAGCGGTTGTCGCGTTCCTTATCGCATTGGTTGTGATCGTTGGGAGACCTCGCTCATGGTGGTGTTCGCCCACACAGAGAAACTTGATCATCCTCGTGCTCGTCGTGTGCGGGTCCATAGACCTTCTCTTCACACTGAACCCAGAGTGGCACAACCGACCGTTCACGGGGGCCGACGCACCAAGCGCGTGCATCTGTTTCCAGGCCATATCGATGATAGCAGGTATAGTGTACGCCGTATTAAGCTGAGTGGATGGTCTGACTCTATAAACGATAACCTGGAAGACTACGACGACGTGACACCCGCATTAGATGCAAAGTATCTTGACAAACTCGATGTTCCGCTCTAGCAACATGCCCGATATTGGGGATATTGCCCAACGTTGCTCTTGAGCAACGACCTGCAAGTTCGATTATAAATGGGGTGTCCTTTATTTGAGAACAACTGTAGTTACAAAAAGAGTGTGTTAGTGATGGTTGATACTTGAACTAGGATGCGTTCCATGTCTGTATGTCCTTGATCTGCTGCAACACGACGGGGGCATCCATCCAGGATGTTAACATTAGCCCCTGCAAGTATGAGTTGGCGTACTATCGTCAAATTGTTTTGTTTTGATGCTGATATCAAGGCGGATCCATGCCTAGCGTTAGGGTCACTACCTGCAATCAACAATAGTTTAACAATCTCCGGTTTGTTCAATTGGGCAGAGTACACCAAAGCAGTGTAATCATTTTCATAGAAGTTTATGCCTTGAATTAGCATGCATCGAACGCCCTCGACATCGCCTTTTTCAATCGCTTCTAGTAGTGTTTACATTTATAATCCGGATAAATATTAGCCTGAATTTCATTTTTCTTATTTCACCGCATGGGAAGGTTGCTTTTTCAATTGTCCCAACGTTGAAAGTTCGATGATTATAAAGGGCTTCCCACTTTATTTTGATTCCATGTTGTAACAAATCATGGAACTTCTCCCTGCAGGCCCACTCCACAGCATCGCGTTGCATTTATCAAAAAGTGATGATAAATACCATCGATTATGCGACGTCTCAGAGGACGCCGCGAACCTCATGTTGGTGGGAAACGTAGGGTTCACAGAGCTTGGTATTGCGGTGCAAGAGAAGTTGGAGCCTGATGGAAACCTTGTGAAAGATGAAGAGTTCGAGAGAATGCGGGGTGGAGGCAGCGCACCGTTGGTTTGTTTGAGTTTTTCCGTGTAAAAATCGTACGAATCAATATCTAGCGATTGCAACGTCTTGTCGATCAGGTTTTCCCGCATGCTATCTGGCAGCTCCAGACCCGTCACCGCACCGAGGACGTGTTAAACCCTAAACCCTAAACCCTAAACCCTAAACCCTAAACCCTAAACCCTCAGCCCCAAATCCTAAATCCGAAACCCTAAGCCCTAAACCCTAAACCCTAAATCCTAAACCCTAAATCCCTAAACCCTAAACCCTAAACCCTAAACTCTAAACCCTAAACCCTAAAGGTTTTCAGTATTCTGTCAATGATATTGTTGTTGGATTTCAACTGGTAGTTTGTCGAATATTTATTACAGTTGTTTTCAAATAAAGTGGAAGCTTCTAGCATGTTTCATCTTGTCAAATCATCTTTATCCCCGTTCAACCGTGCCGAAATCGTTGACAACATCCACGTACGTGCGGTAGTCCTTGTTCAAGTAAGTGTACTTGCGGAGCGTCCGACCCTCTGCGGCGACCGAGGCGCGGAACAGCTCATGAGTCCTGCTCCCGCGCACGCCCCCATGTCGCGTCATGAGGACGTACAAGTCCCGATGGAACCACCCGTTCAACACTTTAACTGCAAGGTAGTCCATGACCTTCCCCTCATCGTCGTACTTGGCAAGGAAGCAGTCGGCATAGGCCGACCCGAAAAGGTCAATACCGCATACGTGCTTCAGCAGGACGAGATGCGTGTCCGCGAGGTGCCCGACGATCTTCTCGTACACATCGATTTCTCGCCCGTGCGGCTCAACGTCAATTATCACCAAGTCGAATATGTTGCTGCTCCTACTTCCGATGTCAGTCGTCGTCGTCTCATCAAAGACGTCGCCGAGGATCTCGGTCATGCCGACGCCGTCTGCGCCACACGCGAGCTTCAGCGACCTAGCCGCGAAACCGCACGTCTCCGGCATGGCCTTGTCGATGCAGGTGTACTCGGCAGAAGCCTCAAGAATCAGAGAGGCGATCTGTCCCGCGCTTGTCATGCGACCGCAGCCCACGTCGATGATGCGCAGTGGCTTGCGGTCGCTCGACGCAGCAAGCCCCACCTGGTTCATGAGGGCGCTACTGAACGCACTGTCTCCCTCGTTCTTGCTGTACGACGCGATATTTTCTTCCAAAGTTGGAGGCTTCTTCGAGAACGCCTTGATGACGCGGGACGTCGCGATGTACAGGACAGACTTTATGTTGCACGAGGCATGTTTCTTGACCACACAAATCGATCGCACAGGTGCACACTCCTCATCCTCATCCCCTTCATAATCGACAAGTTCTGCAACGTCATCATGTTGGTCAGCCTCATGTTCATGTACAAACGATGATGACTCGACAACCCCATTCTCCATCACAAATTGTACCCCGAAAACGTTTTAGGGTTGAACATTCCTAACCCAACCTCCCTAATACTTTATACCACATTTCTAGAAATTGCCATACAGACCGTCTTCTCTCGCTCCTTCTTGCGCTCAACAACGGCAAAGATGGGTGGCACGTCCTCGGTGCCGCAATCAAGGCTGTCGACGCCTCCTGTCCACACGTACTGGAAGACGACATCGGCCATCTCCCGAAAGACGGCACCTGAATCACCCGCGTCAAGTTGGTAGTACTCGTATCCAACGTCGCGACGGGGCTTGACTCGAGGGTCTCCGCGAAGGTACCGGAAACCAGGAAAGCGTGGCGTGCTTGCCGTGTTAAACTCGTCGAAGGTAAAAAAACACAGTTGTTCTCAAATAATTACTTATTCGCGACCCTTGCAATCCTTGAGCAATGACACGATCCTGGGGATTGTGAGGAGGAGGCGCTTTTGGCGCTGGATCTTTTTGTGCTCGATGTACTTGCGGTACGTGCGCTGGATCTTGCGCGCCGAGCACCACGCTCGCAACCACTGGGGCGCTATGTGCTGTGCAACGTCCCATTCCTGATTGACGAATCCATCAGATGACACCCAATCGATCATCTCGTCATCAACCTCAATGAACAGGCTGTTTACAATCTTGCGTGTGAGGGTAATGTAATCTACGGAACACCAAGAAGTGTACGGGAAGACAGCTTCCAAACCAAGAAGCATGCCTTGGAAGCGGGGATCGCATATGTATTCGTCCGGCGAGACTGTCATCAGATTGTTGATAAACAGCTTGGCGTGGTTTCTGTCGGTGAAGTCGTTGGCAGTCAGACACCTGTCGTGGCAGACAGACACCTGTTGTATTTCGTTGTCCCACGATTGAACGGCGAGCTTTGCAAGTACCTCCCAAACGCGCGCCATGGGCGGAATGAGTTCTCTTGCGCGATCGCACAATGGATCCAACGGAACGCCCCAAGTGACATTGGCAACATCGTTGTATAATTCAGTAAAGTTTGCCATTGTGTTTGTAGGTATTTGTGGGTGTTTGTGGTTATCGGTTTCTTTGATGAAAATTCAATTTTTTTTCACTGTCAGTATTTTACATGGCAGCCTATATATGCACCCGAAATTCGAACAATAATTTTACACCCCTTAATCACTCCTTTTTTGACTTTCGTCTCCATTCTTGCAGTCTCTTTCCACTCTGTTCCCTGTTTGCCAGAAAAGAACGCCTTGACCAACTTGGTGCTGAAGGATGCCTCGTGTCCATAGTGGGACTCTTTCCAACGGATCTTGAGGTCCCCGATCCACACCGCGTCCGAAGACGCCCCCGTCACCTCAACCACCTCCTCTAGCCACTCGGTCAGGGGGTTGGCGCTGTCCGCAATACCAGACTTCCACTCGGTCATCGAGACCGGCAGGTTGTCAAAGATGCTGGAGCGCCCTGGTCGACGAAAGTGCTCGATGAGCAGCTGCGCCAGCGCAGACCTCCATGTTGGTAGGATGTCGGCTAGGTCGTCGCGGCGCTCAAACTCGTGCTCGCGCTGTGGGTCGGGGTGTATCAAGAAATTTGAGCGCATAGGGACAACAACCATTCTCTTGACGAATGCGTTGTCTCCTCCGTCAAACTTGGGACAATCGCCTTCGTTGAAGATCATTACTACACCAGCCTGCCACATGAAGTCGAAAGAGTTACCGGTGCCACACGAGCGCCCGCAAACACGCACACCTTCCCCCCCCGCAATGCGCTTGATCAACGCCTCGTCCAACGCGATGTTGGGTTTCATTTCTTCGGCCACCAGTAGCCTCACGCCCTTCATTGGCTTGAGACCCGCGTCATGGTCATGACGTCCCCTTGCATACGACCCCTTTGTCAAAAACTTTGTGCCATTGCTGCTCCCGTACTCCCCCAAAAAGTTACCAATAAGGGCCATGAGAGTGCTCTTGCCGTTGTCCCCGGATGTCTTATCGGTGAAGGCTAGGAATTTCTTCTCCTTGCGTCGACCTGATAGGAGCCCCGCAAAGAAGGCAAGCACGACGTCACGCTCCTCGTCAACAGGCATTACCTCCCTTAAAAAGTCATCGAGATCCTCTTTGCATCGTTGGAGGTGGTTGTTGTCCTCTCCCTAGTAATCCCACTTTGCGCACCTACTAATGTTGTCGGTCATCTCGACTTTTCGGAACACTACTGTGTCCCTCGACGAGCTGTCGAAGACGCCGTTGTTGACTGCAAAGAGATCAGGGTTGATATCGAGGTTATCGGCGAATGTCTCATCAAGGACGAGAGATGCAACGGATTGAAGGAACGCAGAACGTCCCCGAACCGTGTCGACAAACCACCAAAGCTTCTCATTCGTCTTGTTCTTCTTCTCAACAGGGAACGTGGATGTGAACGCTATTTTTATTAATTTGCTGATCATCATGTTGCTGCAGTTCGACCAGCGATTGGTAGCAGGATCGCAGTAATACATGTCGCCGACACATTCCTTCTTCTTGATTTCTGGCACAAACTTGATTCGGCTGAAGAATTCGGGTGAGGCCTCCATGAACTTCTCCGCCAGCACATCCTCAGTGATTGAGGACGACGACAACGAGTCAACATCTCCCCCCCCTATGTGGATGTTGATGGTGTTGTTGACCAAGAAGATGTTCTGCGTGATGCCATACATGTTCTTCGCGTGGGACTCTTGAGCCTTGAAGATCATGTTATGGATTGTGTTGATGACCTGCTTGTCTCGGATCTTGCATGCGTTGCACGTGATGGATTGCACATTTACATATTGGCTTTCACTTCCCATATTCATGAATGCGATGTGCACGTCGGCGTCGGCGCTCTTCACAATGGCACTGCTAATTGGTTTGCAATCCATGGTCCGCAGCTCACATTCGTATGGTCCTTTGTCGATAGGCACGTTCTTGATGAACCCCGGGTCTTCGTGGATTGGGAACTTGTCGATCAGCGATCCATAATATGTGTCATCGACCTCCACCATGTATTGGTTCTTGTGGATGGCTCCTTTCGCTCCGTTTTCCATATTGAACTCTATGCTATCGTGTACGACATCCAATAATATCATGTTGTCAATGTGCAAGTTGATTAGCTTTACCTTCAGGTCTTTGATGATGCGATCCTTGTCGAGTTTCACACCCAGTTTGTTGTCGTTGGTGTCCCATTGTCGGATCCATTCAGCGTACCCCATCGGGTCATCCTCATTGGCAAGGAAGCATAGTGTCCCTAGAGTGATCTTTTGCGGCTTAAGATTGACCCACACCTTTTCGTGCTTGATATCACAGAACTTTGAGGGGCATTTTTTTGCAAACGCCTTCCAGATCTCGAGGCGCTGATTGTCGGTGCCCGTGTCTACTGTGTTCTTCGACGCCATCCCGACCTTCAGCCATGAATCGTATCCGCTGGCCCTGTGTACATCGAGTATGTCCACAAGATTGTAGAGGGATTCCACATCCATTCCATGATGCGAGTCGAAAGTCTTCTTACGCTCCGACAAGTTGTCTTCACCACGGATCACCATTTCCTCCTTGCCGTGTTTGGTGTATGGGCTGTGGCCCCCCTTCGGATGCACACGGATGCTCAGATTCTGCACGAGTGTATCGAGATCCATTTGCTGTACGTCACGTTTCGCGAACGAGCCTGCGGCAATATCGAATTGGTACCAGGCAGTGACTTTCCAAGGGTGGGCCTCATCCGGTTTCTTCGATCCGTACAAGAACCACCTGCCGCCCCGTTTGATCACGCTTTCGTCATATATCTCTTTCAGATCCATTTCGGCCAGTCCAGGAATGCAAATGGTGCTCGAGAACGCCATGTGTTCGGTCACATCGTTGACGAAGTGCTCTCTGATGGCGAGTTGGATCTCTGGGTGTGTGATGACATTTGGCATGAACACGTGTAGACCATCTTTGTACACCCCTAGGTGTTTCTTGTCGAGTCTTGGATTTGGCTTCTCAAGGATCACGACGTCCATGTGTTGCTGGTCGACAAAGTACTTGGTGGCCGCCACGAGCGCGTCCATGAAATTCTCGATGTGCTTCTGTGTGTAGATGCGCTCTGGGGTCGTCTGTCGCATGTCCAGATCAACGATGACGGGCGAGGTGTCTGTGTGGGCCTCAACGATAGACGTGGGTCGACCCTCATCCCTGAGCGCGTGCACGTAGGCCTCTCGGAACGCCTGTGCATGAGGTCCACCATCAGGGATCGCGAACGAACCGAACATGGGGTCCCCCATGGCACCGTGGGTTGCCTCTGTGGGGGCAGGGAAGTTCTTGACATGTGCCGCCACCAGAAGAGCATCGAGGGATGACATATCGGGTGTTTAATAAACATCATGTGACTCGTCTTTAAGCTTTGAACGAACCATTGTTGCAAGATCTTTGATGGCAATATTTCTGTTTCTGTGGTATTCGCACTGTTTTGCCTTGTCCCTTGCTCCATACGTAGGTCCCTCAGGATCAAACTGCATAATTTCCCTGAATTCTGTGAGGAGCCTGGATAAGAGGACCCCGTCGTTTTCTTCTTTGCTGTCTCCGATGAGGATCTCCTTGAATTTTTCTTCGATCTGTCTGTACCGCCTCTTGGACAGCATGGACTGCCCCCTTTCCATGGGGGCATCAGCAGAATCAGTTGCAGAAGTAAACGACCCTCCATTATCTTCAGTCTGAGTGCCCATAATACCGGATTTGTCTCGGTAATGCTGACTGTAGTAGTAGTAGTAATAATGCCGTTATCGTTTTCACTTTATACCGAATCGATTGAATCGCCCTTCACGTAGCTCACTCCCCTGCACATCAAATCACACCCCCACCAGAGGAAAAATGAGGACACTAAACCCTAAACCAGCATTTGAATACTCAGCCTAATCAATTGTAACTGTAAACCATTGTAACCACTGAGAAAAATGAGATTATTTGTTTGTCACATGGTCACATAGTCAAATGAGAAAATTAGAAAAATGTGATTCTTTGTTTTTCACATGGTTACAAGTTACTCAGTTACACACACATTGATTGAATCCGAAAATGAAAATAAAGTCCTACCAAACGCATGAAGTGTTTTTCATTGAGCAGGAGTCTGCTTGATCCCTATGTCCTTCTCCCCAGCCTTAATAAATCCAATTGTAACTGTAAACCATTGTAACCACTGAGAAAAATGAGATTATTTGTTTGTCACATGGTCAAATGAGAAAATGAGAAAATGAGAAAATGTGATTCTTTGTTTTTCACATGGTTACAAGTTACTCAGTTACACACACATTGATTGAATCCGAAAATGAAAATAAAGTCCTACCAAACGCATGAAGTGTTTTTCATTGAGCAGGAGTCTGCTTGATCCCTATGTCCTTCTCCCCACCCTTAATAAATCCAATTGTAACTGTAAACCATTGTAACCACTGAGAAAAATGAGATTATTTGTTTGTCACATGGTCAAATGAGAAAATGAGAAAATGTGATTCTTTGTTTTTCACATGGTTACAAGTTACTCAGTTACACACACATTGATTGAATCCGAAAATGAAAATAAAGTCCTACCAAACGCATGAAGTGTTTTTCATTGAGCAGGAGTCTGCTTGATCCCTATGTCCTTCTCCCCACCCTTAATAAATCCAATTGTAACTGTAAACCATTGTAACCACTGAGAAAAATGAGATTATTTGTTTGTCACATGGTCAAATGAGAAAATGAGAAAATGAGAAAATGTGATTCTTTGTTTTTCACATGGTTACAAGTTACTCAGTTACACACACATTGATTGAATCCGAAAATGAAAATAAAGTCCTACCAAACGCATGAAGTGTTTTTCATTGAGCAGGAGTCTGCTTGATCCCTATGTCCTTCTCCCCACCCTTAATAAATCCAATTGTAACTGTAAACCATTGTAACCACTGAGAAAAATGAGATTATTTGTTTGTCACATGGTCAAATGAGAAAATGAGAAAATGAGAAATGTGATTCTTTGTTTTCACATGGTTACAAGTTACTCAGTTACACACACATTGATTGAATCCGAAAATGAAAATAAAGTCCTACCAAACGCATGAAGTGTTTTTCATTGAGCAGGAGTCTGCTTGATCCCTATGTCCTTCTCCCCACCCTTAATAAATCCAATTGTAACTGTAAACCATTGTAACCACTGAGAAAAATGAGATTATTTGTTTGTCACATGGTCAAATGAGAAAATGAGAAAATGAGAAAATGTGATTCTTTGTTTTTCACATGGTTACAAGTTACTCAGTTACACACACATTGATTGAATCCGAAAATGAAAATAAAGTCCTACCAAACGCATGAAGTGTTTTTCATTGAGCAGGAGTCTGCTTGATCCCTATGTCCTTCTCCCCACCCTTAATAAATCCAATTGTAACTGTAAACCATTGTAACCACTGAGAAAATGAGATTATTTGTTTGTCACATGGAAAATGAGAAAATGAGAAAATGAGAAAATGTGATTCTTTGTTTTTCACATGGTTACAAGTTACTCAGTTACACACACATTGATTGAATCCGAAAATGAAAATAAAGTCCTACCAAACGCATGAAGTGTTTTTCATTGAGCAGGAGTCTGCTTGATCCCTATGTCCTTCTCCCCACCCTTAATAAATCCAATTGTAACTGTAAACCATTGTAACCACTGAGAAAAATGAGATTATTTGTTTGTCACATGGTCAAATGAGAAAATGAGAAATGAGAAAATGTGATTCTTTGTTTTTCACATGGTTACAAGTTACTCAGTTACACACACATTGATTGAATCCGAAAATGAAAATAAAGTCCTACCAAACGCATGAAGTGTTTTTCATTGAGCAGGAGTCTGCTTGATCCCTATGTCCTTCTCCCCACCCTTAATAAATCCAATTGTAACTGTAAACCATTGTAACCACTGAGAAAAATGAGATTATTTGTTTGTCACATGGTCAAATGAGAAAATGAGAAAATGAGAAAATGTGATTCTTTGTTTTCACATGGTTACAAGTTACTCAGTTACACACACATTGATTGAATCCGAAAATGAAAATAAAGTCCTACCAAACGCATGAAGTGTTTTTCATTGAGCAGGAGTCTGCTTGATCCCTATGTCCTTCTCCCCACCCTTAATAAATCCAATTGTAACTGTAAACCATTGTAACCACTGAGAAAAATGAGATTATTTGTTTGTCACATGGTCAAATGAGAAATGAGAAAATGAGAAATGTGATTCTTTGTTTTTCACATGGTTACAAGTTACTCAGTTACACACACATTGATTGAATCCGAAAATGAAAATAAAGTCCTACCAAACGCATGAAGTGTTTTTCATTGAGCAGGAGTCTGCTTGATCCCTATGTCCTTCTCCCCACCCTTAATAAATCCAATTGTAACTGTAAACCATTGTAACCACTGAGAAAAATGAGATTATTTGTTTGTCACATGGTCAAATGAGAAAATGAGAAAATGAGAAAATGTGATTCTTTGTTTTTCACATGGTTACAAGTTACTCAGTTACACACACATTGATTGAATCCGAAAATGAAAATAAAGTCCTACCAAACGCATGAAGTGTTTTTCATTGAGCAGGAGTCTGCTTGATCCCTATGTCCTTCTCCCCACCCTTAATAATCCCATCTGTAACTGTAAACCATTGTAACCACTGAGAAAAATGAGATTATTTGTTTGTCACATGGTCAAATGAGAAAATGAGAAATGAGAAAATGTGATTCTTTGTTTTTCACATGGTTACAAGTTACTCAGTTACACACACATTGATTGAATCCGAAAATGAAAATAAAGTCCTACCAAACGCATGAAGTGTTTTTCATTGAGCAGGAGTCTGCTTGATCCCTATGTCCTTCTCCCCACCCTTAATAAATCCAATTGTAACTGTAAACCATTGTAACCACTGAGAAAAATGAGATTATTTGTTTGTCACATGGTCAAATGAGAAAATGAGAAAATGAGAAAATGTGATTCTTTGTTTTTCACATGGTTACAAGTTACTCAGTTACACACACATTGATTGAATCCGAAAATGAAAATAAAGTCCTACCAAACGCATGAAGTGTTTTTCATTGAGCAGGAGTCTGCTTGATCCCTATGTCCTTCTCCCCACCCTTAATAAATCCAATTGTAACTGTAAACCATTGTAACCACTGAGAAAAATGAGATTATTTGTTTGTCACATGGTCAAATGAGAAAATGAGAAAATGAGAAAATGTGATTCTTTGTTTTTCACATGGTTACAAGTTACTCAGTTACACACACATTGATTGAATCCGAAAATGAAAATAAAGTCCTACCAAACGCATGAAGTGTTTTTCATTGAGCAGGAGTCTGCTTGATCCCTATGTCCTTCTCCCCACCCTTAATAAATCCAATTGTAACTGTAAACCATTGTAACCACTGAGAAAAATGAGATTATTTGTTTGTCACATGGTCAAATGAGAAAATGAGAAAATGAGAAAATGTGATTCTTTGTTTTCACATGGTTACAAGTTACTCAGTTACACACACATTGATTGAATCCGAAAATGAAAATAAAGTCCTACCAAACGCATGAAGTGTTTTTCATTGAGCAGGAGTCTGCTTGATCCCTATGTCCTTCTCCCCACCCTTAATAAATCCAATTGTAACTGTAAACCATTGTAACCACTGAGAAAAATGAGATTATTTGTTTGTCACATGGTCAAATGAGAAAATGAGAAAATGAGAAAATGTGATTCTTTGTTTTTCACATGGTTACAAGTTACTCAGTTACACACACATTGATTGAATCCGAAAATGAAAATAAAGTCCTACCAAACGCATGAAGTGTTTTTCATTGAGCAGGAGTCTGCTTGATCCCTATGTCCTTCTCCCCACCCTTAATAAATCCAATTGTAACTGTAAACCATTGTAACCACTGAGAAAAATGAGATTATTTGTTTGTCACATGGTCAAATGAGAAAATGAGAAAATGAGAAAATGTGATTCTTTGTTTTTCACATGGTTACAAGTTACTCAGTTACACACACATTGATTGAATCCGAAAATGAAAATAAAGTCCTACCAAACGCATGAAGTGTTTTTCATTGAGCAGGAGTCTGCTTGATCCCTATGTCCTTCTCCCCACCCTTAATAAATCCAATTGTAACTGTAAACCATTGTAACCACTGAGAAAAATGAGATTATTTGTTTGTCACATGGTCAAATGAGAAAATGAGAAATGAGAAAATGTGATTCTTTGTTTTTCACATGGTTACAAGTTACTCAGTTACACACACATTGATTGAATCCGAAAATGAAAATAAAGTCCTACCAAACGCATGAAGTGTTTTTCATTGAGCAGGAGTCTGCTTGATCCCTATGTCCTTCTCCCCACCCTTAATAAATCCAATTGTAACTGTAAACCATTGTAACCACTGAGAAAAATGAGATTATTTGTTTGTCACATGGTCAAATGAGAAATGAGAAAATGAGAAAATGTGATTCTTTGTTTTTCACATGGTTACAAGTTACTCAGTTACACACACATTGATTGAATCCGAAAATGAAAATAAAGTCCTACCAAACGCATGAAGTGTTTTTCATTGAGCAGGAGTCTGCTTGATCCCTATGTCCTTCTCCCCACCCTTAATAAATCCAATTGTAACTGTAAACCATTGTAACCACTGAAAAATGAGATTATTTGTTTGTCACATGGTCAAATGAGAAAATGAGAAAATGAGAAAATGTGATTCTTTGTTTTTCACATGGTTACAAGTTACTCAGTTACACACACATTGATTGAATCCGAAAATGAAAATAAAGTCCTACCAAACGCATGAAGTGTTTTTCATTGAGCAGGAGTCTGCTTGATCCCTATGTCCTTCTCCCCACCCTTAATAAATCCAATTGTAACTGTAAACCATTGTAACCACTGAGAAAAATGAGATTATTTGTTTGTCACATGGTCAAATGAGAAAATGAGAAAATGAGAAAATGTGATTCTTTGTTTTCACATGGTTACAAGTTACTCAGTTACACACACATTGATTGAATCCGAAAATGAAAATAAAGTCCTACCAAACGCATGAAGTGTTTTTCATTGAGCAGGAGTCTGCTTGATCCCTATGTCCTTCTCCCCACCCTTAATAAATCCAATTGTAACTGTAAACCATTGTAACCACTGAGAAAAATGAGATTATTTGTTTGTCACATGGTCAAATGAGAAAATGAGAAAATGAGAAAATGTGATTCTTTGTTTTTCACATGGTTACAAGTTACTCAGTTACACACACATTGATTGAATCCGAAAATGAAAATAAAGTCCTACCAAACGCATGAAGTGTTTTTCATTGAGCAGGAGTCTGCTTGATCCCTATGTCCTTCTCCCCACCCTTAATAAATCCAATTGTAACTGTAAACCATTGTAACCACTGAGAAAAATGAGATTATTTGTTTGTCACATGGTCAAATGAGAAAATGAGAAAATGAGAAAATGTGATTCTTTGTTTTTCACATGGTTACAAGTTACTCAGTTACACACACATTGATTGAATCCGAAAATGAAAATAAAGTCCTACCAAACGCATGAAGTGTTTTTCATTGAGCAGGAGTCTGCTTGATCCCTATGTCCTTCTCCCCACCCTTAATAAATCCAATTGTAACTGTAAACCATTGTAACCACTGAGAAAAATGAGATTATTTGTTTGTCACATGGTCAAATGAGAAAATGAGAAAATGAGAAAATGTGATTCTTTGTTTTTCACATGGTTACAAGTTACTCAGTTACACACACATTGATTGAATCCGAAAATGAAAATAAAGTCCTACCAAACGCATGAAGTGTTTTTCATTGAGCAGGAGTCTGCTTGATCCCTATGTCCTTCTCCCCACCCTTAATAAATCCAATTGTAACTGTAAACCATTGTAACCACTGAGAAAAATGAGATTATTTGTTTGTCACATGGTCAAATGAGAAAATGAGAAAATGAGAAAATGTGATTCTTTGTTTTTCACATGGTTACAAGTTACTCAGTTACACACACATTGATTGAATCCGAAAATGAAAATAAAGTCCTACCAAACGCATGAAGTGTTTTTCATTGAGCAGGAGTCTGCTTGATCCCTATGTCCTTCTCCCCACCCTTAATAAATCCAATTGTAACTGTAAACCATTGTAACCACTGAGAAAAATGAGATTATTTGTTTGTCACATGGTCAAATGAGAAAATGAGAAAATGAGAAAATGTGATTCTTTGTTTTTCACATGGTTACAAGTTACTCAGTTACACACACATTGATTGAATCCGAAAATGAAAATAAAGTCCTACCAAACGCATGAAGTGTTTTTCATTGAGCAGGAGTCTGCTTGATCCCTATGTCCTTCTCCCCACCCTTAATAAATCCAATTGTAACTGTAAACCATTGTAACCACTGAGAAAAATGAGATTATTTGTTTGTCACATGGTCAAATGAGAAAATGAGAAAATGAGAAAATGTGATTCTTTGTTTTTCACATGGTTACAAGTTACTCAGTTACACACACATTGATTGAATCCGAAAATGAAAATAAAGTCCTACCAAACGCATGAAGTGTTTTTCATTGAGCAGGAGTCTGCTTGATCCCTATGTCCTTCTCCCCACCCTTAATAAATCCAATTGTAACTGTAAACCATTGTAACCACTGAGAAAAATGAGATTATTTGTTTGTCACATGGTCAAATGAGAAAATGAGAAAATGAGAAAATGTGATTCTTTGTTTTTCACATGGTTACAAGTTACTCAGTTACACACACATTGATTGAATCCGAAAATGAAAATAAAGTCCTACCAAACGCATGAAGTGTTTTTCATTGAGCAGGAGTCTGCTTGATCCCTATGTCCTTCTCCCCACCCTTAATAAATCCAATTGTAACTGTAAACCATTGTAACCACTGAGAAAATGAGATTATTTGTTTGTCACATGGTCAATTGAGAAAATGAGAAAATGAGAAAATGTGATTCTTTGTTTTTCACATGGTTACAAGTTACTCAGTTACACACACATTGATTGAATCCGAAAATGAAAATAAAGTCCTACCAAACGCATGAAGTGTTTTTCATTGAGCAGGAGTCTGCTTGATCCCTATGTCCTTCTCCCCAGCCTTAATAAATCCAATTGTAACTGTAAACCATTGTAACCACTGAGAAAAATGAGATTATTTGTTTGTCACATGGTCAAATGAGAAAATGAGAAAATGAGAAAATGTGATTCTTTGTTTTTCACATGGTTACAAGTTACTCAGTTACACACACATTGATTGAATCCGAAAATGAAAATAAAGTCCTACCAAACGCATGAAGTGTTTTCATTGAGCAGGAGTCTGCTTGATCCCTATGTCCTTCTCCCCAGCCTTAATAAATCCAATTGTAACTGTAAACCATTGTAACCACTGAGAAAAATGAGATTATTTGTTTTTCACATGGTTACAAGTTACTCAGTTACACACACATTGATTGAATCCGAAAATGAAAATAAAGTCCTACCAAACGCATGAAGTGTTTTTCATTGAGCAGGAGTCTGCTTGATCCCTATGTCCTTCTCCCCAGCCTTAATAAATCCAATTGTAACTGTAAACCATTGTAACCACTGAGAAAAATGAGATTATTTGTTTGTCACATGGTCAAATGAGAAAATGAGAAAATGAGAAAATGTGATTCTTTGTTTTTCACATGGTTACAAGTTACTCAGTTACACACACATTGATTGAATCCGAAAATGAAAATAAAGTCCTACCAAACGCATGAAGTGTTTTTCATTGAGCAGGAGTCTGCTTGATCCCTATGTCCTTCTCCCCACCCTTAATAAATCCAATTGTAACTGTAAACCATTGTAACCACTGAGAAAAATGAGATTATTTGTTTGTCACATGGTCAAATGAGAAAATGAGAAAATGAGAAAATGTGATTCTTTGTTTTTCACATGGTTACAAGTTACTCAGTTACACACACATTGATTGAATCCGAAAATGAAAATAAAGTCCTACCAAACGCATGAAGTGTTTTTCATTGAGCAGGAGTCTGCTTGATCCCTATGTCCTTCTCCCCACCCTTAATAAATCCAATTGTAACTGTAAACCATTGTAACCACTGAGAAAAATGAGATTATTTGTTTGTCACATGGTCAAATGAGAAAATGAGAAAATGAGAAAATGTGATTCTTTGTTTTTCACATGGTTACAAGTTACTCAGTTACACACACATTGATTGAATCCGAAAATGAAAATAAAGTCCTACCAAACGCATGAAGTGTTTTTCATTGAGCAGGAGTCTGCTTGATCCCTATGTCCTTCTCCCCACCCTTAATAAATCCAATTGTAACTGTAAACCATTGTAACCACTGAGAAAAATGAGATTATTTGTTTGTCACATGGTCAAATGAGAAAATGAGAAAATGAGAAAATGTGATTCTTTGTTTTTCACATGGTTACAAGTTACTCAGTTACACACACATTGATTGAATCCGAAAATGAAAATAAAGTCCTACCAAACGCATGAAGTGTTTTTCATTGAGCAGGAGTCTGCTTGATCCCTATGTCCTTCTCCCCACCCTTAATAAATCCAATTGTAACTGTAAACCATTGTAACCACTGAGAAAAATGAGATTATTTGTTTGTCACATGGTCAAATGAGAAAATGAGAAAATGAGAAAATGTGATTCTTTGTTTTTCACATGGTTACAAGTTACTCAGTTACACACACATTGATTGAATCCGAAAATGAAAATAAAGTCCTACCAAACGCATGAAGTGTTTTTCATTGAGCAGGAGTCTGCTTGATCCCTATGTCCTTCTCCCCACCCTTAATAAATCCAATTGTAACTGTAAACCATTGTAACCACTGAGAAAAATGAGATTATTTGTTTGTCACATGGTCAAATGAGAAAATGAGAAAATGAGAAAATGTGATTCTTTGTTTTTCACATGGTTACAAGTTACTCAGTTACACACACATTGATTGAATCCGAAAATGAAAATAAAGTCCTACCAAACGCATGAAGTGTTTTTCATTGAGCAGGAGTCTGCTTGATCCCTATGTCCTTCTCCCCACCCTTAATAAATCCAATTGTAACTGTAAACCATTGTAACCACTGAGAAAAATGAGATTATTTGTTTGTCACATGGTCAAATGAGAAAATGAGAAAATGAGAAAATGTGATTCTTTGTTTTTCACATGGTTACAAGTTACTCAGTTACACACACATTGATTGAATCCGAAAATGAAAATAAAGTCCTACCAAACGCATGAAGTGTTTTTCATTGAGCAGGAGTCTGCTTGATCCCTATGTCCTTCTCCCCACCCTTAATAAATCCAATTGTAACTGTAAACCATTGTAACCACTGAGAAAAATGAGATTATTTGTTTGTCACATGGTCAAATGAGAAAATGAGAAAATGAGAAAATGTGATTCTTTGTTTTTCACATGGTTACAAGTTACTCAGTTACACACACATTGATTGAATCCGAAAATGAAAATAAAGTCCTACCAAACGCATGAAGTGTTTTTCATTGAGCATGAGTCTGCTTGATCCCTATGTCCTTCTCCCCACCCTTAATAAATCCAATTGTAACTGTAAACCATTGTAACCACTGAGAAAAATGAGATTATTTGTTTGTCACATGGTCAAATGGGTTACAAGTTACTAATTTACACACACAGTGATTGCATCCGAAAATGATAACATTGTGGGACACACCGCATAGAATAACAGGGGACTCATTCGCTCGTCCACACAAAAACTGAGGAAACGATGTCGATAATGGTTTTATTTGGAATTAAAAAAAAAGAGGGGAGTACTTGTCTCATACCCATGTGCTGCCTTGTTCAGGCGTGATATATCCAAAGCCACTATCTACCTGTTCAGGATCTGAATCAATGTTAGGGACAGTGTCATCATATGCGGAATCATCATATGCGGAATCATCACATGCGTAATCAGCATGTGCGGAATCATCATATGCGTAATCATCATCATCATCAGATGTTGAGGACTTGATGGCACCGAAGTAGTACAAATCTCGGAGTTCTCCGTTCATTCGGACTGTATCGGGCGCTTCAATGTCAAGCCACGCGAGGGTGCGAGTGTTTTTGACACCTATCGCAAAAGATGGTTCGGATACGGGTGTAGAACAGGGTAATGAGCATTCAAGGTCAAGCCACGCAGGAGCATTTCCATGTCTCCATGCACCACTGCGCCATAGAAAATTGTTCAAATAGTTGGCAACATGTACTCTCCCTCCTCCGTCATATCCACTCAGATCGAGCGCATAGATCAGTCCTTTCGAAGACTTACTGCAAGATGATCCAGATGATCCAGAGAAGGAGACGCTGCGAGACACTCTTGTTTCACGGCAGGACAGACGCATGCGCAATATATCAAGTGCACCCATCGCGAGACGCGGTGACACTTTCGATACATTCAGTTGTGACAACCGTCTGCGAAAGTAGTGAGAGTGTCCAGAGTCCATACCTCCGTAATAGGCAGCAGTATCAAAGCGAAGCTTGAGTGCCACCAATAGAAGGTCGTGATCACCAGACACGTCAAATGTGTCCTCACATTCATGATATGATATGTTCAGTTGTCTGGTGACAGACTGTGGGAAATTCATTAGAAATTGTTGGAGTTTAGGGTTTTAATTGGTTTGAGTTATTCATTGTTTCCGGACTAATCCAATTCAATTTTTTTGTATCCATGAAATGGATAAGATACAAGATACAAGCAGGCGTCTGATTGACATTTTTTTGATATAATGGGCGTTCCTGCTTCCGAACGGATTTCCAATCTTATAATCACTTTTTGGGGGTCTTTTGATGCTTTTCAAATGCAATCTTACGATAAAAAACGTAAGATTGTAGTCAATTTTGACAAAATATGCTTGAAATGAGCTTGAAAGACGGAGAAACGTACAGATTGCGAATGTTACAACGTTGAAATGCCATATTTTGTAACAAAAGGTGTTAACATCAATTCGTGTCTTACAATTATAATTGTAAGAAATAAAGGGAAAGCGGACGGTTATAAGGCGGCAGGCAGAATTCAGCTTTTACATCTTACAATAAAAATCGTAAGTATAATTCATTTAATTTTTCTAATTTAGTAAAAAACGGCTATGTGTCAAACATCTTACTCCTCCTCCTCCCCCCCCTCCTCGTCCTCCTCTTTCTCCTCCTTCTCCTCCTCCATGTCCCCATCCCCATCTTCCTCCTCCTCCATCTCCTCCTCCTCAGCAATGTCTGCATTGTCTCCATCCGATTGCACAGCCTCTGCCCTGGTGTCCTTCTCAATGGATTGACAAGCTAGGAGCATGCTTGTGTGGTACTTTCTCTGGATCTTCATACCCTTGGTGGGTTCGCAGCTAAATTGAAATGCGTCAATGGGAATATCGCCCGTCCATGTTGCTTTTCTCCCAACCCCCACGGTAATAGGCACAAGCTTGTGGTCCATCCAATCTTCTGGCCAAGTTGGGTATTGTGTTTCAGTGTACACCAACTTCTGAGCCCCAGAGTACAAGGGCTTTAAATACACACATTCCACTTCTCCATTCACTGGTAGTGATTTGACCTCCACCACGTCCCATCCTCTCAATCCGCTAGAGTCATCCATTTGTACCTTGACCACAGCGACATGACCAACAACCAAATCAGTAGTGGGCTCGTAGGCTATTCTTCTATCCGGCTTCGTCCCTTGTGAAGAATATAAGTACAAACACATCCTCCTCCTCTGGCCTTTCCATATTAGTCTCCAAAGTGTGTGCAACCTTCATAGTCTTGGCAATCTCGTTACTTGCAGGTAAAAGGTCTGACACATCCATGGACAAGTCATCCAATGCTGCTATCAAGCGCTTGGCCATTGATTTCTCAGACTGTGTCAGAACACGACTGGTTGCTGACAACTCCGATGGGAAGTCGACAAAATGTTGGTCTTTCGGGTACTCCCCAGTCACAGCATCATCTGGTTGAGTGCTCCAATAACTCTTCTCAACTTTGAAGAAATCAGTCCACCACTTATTGCTGGCTTCCCAAGTTTCACGAAGCATCTCGGCAATATGTTTGAAGGACTGGGCATGGGATGGGCCATCGGCTGCTGGTTCATCCATCGGCTGCTGGTCATCGGCTGCTGGTTCTAGAACCAGAAGGTCCTCCGCTGCGTGTCGTACACGGACATCAGCTACGGGTCCAGCACGGTCGTCACCGGCGGTTTGTACAGGACCATCGGCCATGTGGCCTGCAAGGACGTCACCTCCGGGCTTCTCGTTATGAATAGTCTTCCAGACAGCCGCCCAGTTTGCCTCGTATCAGCATGTATAGCGGTGCTCTCACGCGCTTTATGACTTGGTGACTACTTATGTACTCCCTTAGAACTATCGGCTCTCCTGAGCCAGCTTCCCGTGGGACTGAGTCATCTTGAGATGACTCAGTGGCAGCTTCCTGTCACCTACGTCTCCGGTCTGATCTGTACCCTGTTAGGTTCCTGTCTACCGCCTCCTTTCACCACAGGTGCCCCTTTATGGGTCTCCTGTGTCTGTAACGTTATCCTTGTCTCCGTGTATAGATTGGTGCGTCTGTTCCGCTGCTTTAATCTACTGTCCACTCTACCGGAGTGATTTCAAGCTGATAGGTTACTGGGCTCCTCATCACTACCACTGCTTTGATAATGCAACTTCCGCGAGGGCCTCCTGCCGGCCTTGTGAAACTTACCAAACTAAATGGTGTTTCATGGGCTCGTGGGATCCGCAGTGTCATTGTGAGCAATGGATGCGACCGAATCCTCCCGACGGGGGTGCAGGTTCCTCTAGATTGGCTAGACGACTGCGCGCCAGCGGCCTCTGCTGCCGGAGAGGAGGATCCTTCCGCCATCGTGGAAGTAACCCCCCCCGGTCATTCCTCCATCTTCTCTTCCTTTTCCTCCCCTGCCGTCTGTCGCCTCCTCCCGTCTGTGACGTGCAGACTCAAGTCGGCGACTAGCCTGGACATCGGTGGAGATACCCCGTCTTCATCTGCTCGCGTCCCTGACGTCGCTAACCTTTCTCCGGTGTTTGAGGCTCTGCCTGCATACCGGAGTTTGCCAAGCCGACCAGCTCCTGCTTGATGTCTACGTCGTCTGTGCCCCCCCTTTGCTCTGCCCAGCCGACTGTTGGCTACTGGCATGAGCTTGCGCTCTAGTGGCTCTGTGCTACCTTCTGGAGAATTTTTTTCAATCAAGCTGGCGGGATCGCCGGCACTGCCGTAGGGTTCGCCAGAGGAGGACGACCTACGCCCGGAGATTCTGGAGGTGGTAGGAAGCAGGGGGGTATGGTCAGCACCACTCGGGTGCTGCTCCCTCTACCCCCAACCGGGTGAGTCGAGCGATAGAGGGGGGGACTTGGGATTGACTGATAATCGACGGCGGGATATTAGGACCTTTACATGCCTCGGCTCTGCTCTTCGCATCCTAGCGATAAATTTTCGAATTCTGCCCTTGCGATTTGGCGATTTTCTGCCATTGGTGCGATCTTCTGCACCAGGTGCGACTTGCTGCACTTTCATCCTCGTCTCCTTTTTCCCATACCTCAAATCTCGCCTTCGCCCCCACGCTTCCCCACCTTCTGTGATCCCAGGTCTCGCAGCGCCGGACTTTCGCCCATGCTACAGGCCGAAGTGGACGCCGTCCTGGCCCTACACCAGCGGCCGTGGAGGATCTTTGGCATGATATCTTGGTGGATATTTTCTCTCTTAGGCTCCTTGTGACCCCTGGGTGCGTTCCGTGGTTCGACACAGGTTGCTAACTTGTTTTCCTGTGCCCCTGGTTCCCCCCTTAGGTGTATGCCTTAGCGTACTGAGTGAGGTTTGGGTTTAAAAGGGGTTTGAGTTATGAGGGATACAGGATGTTTAAGGACTTTTTTTAGGGTTTTAAGTGGGGTATAGTAGGGCAGTGGTTCGAATTTAGAATCGGTTGGGGATGTGTTGTTTTGATGCTTATGATGGTTATACATTGATCGCAGAGTGCGCGTGTTGTTTTATCTTAAGTAACTGGCGGCCCGATCAGGGGACAAGACCTCTATACGAGTGTTGTTCTTTGGGGGGTTCTACATGATTGTTTGTGTATCGTTATTGGCGTGTTCGGGTTTTGTTTGCCCTGCTAGTTACCTTAGGGAATGGGGAAAAGAAGCGCAATAAGCTTGACATATCAGGGCGTTATCTGGAGATGGTGGGGGATGCGAGGGGGAGGAAGGGGGAGGGGGCAGGAAGGGGGTGGAGGGGGGGGGACGCCGGGAGGCAGTGAGAAAGTGGGGGAGGGAGAGAGGTAGAGGGAGCGGGCTCCCCTCTTGTGTGAATGCACGTTTGGCGTCTGCCTGTGGTAATACTCATTAGCTTATAAGAACAGTTTAGACTAGTAAACTGTATCCAGGGTCTTACTTTCCTATGATGGGACTCAGTATTTTCTAGCACCCTGCCCGTTATACGGTAGTTAAAGGGCTGATACTACTGGACATGTCAGGGGAACATTTCCAAACACCGATTGTTTGTTGAAAGCTTTATTTTATTTTGGTATGGGAGAAGGGTACAAGGCCAGGTGGTGGGTAATGTGCGGGCTGTTTATCGCGTGGCGGCGGAAGTCGGGGCAAGGGGAGGGAGTCTTTAGTCTGGGGCAGGGGGAGTCTGTGATGTTCCTTCAAGCTTAATTTAATTTATTCGAAATTCAGGGGGGTCGAAGGGGGAATTGGGGGCCTTCCTCACTGCGAAAAAAAGTGAAAAAAAGACCAGGGTACTGACATTTGTTCTTTCGTCGGTGAAGTCGTAGGATTAGGACAGCCTCGGGTTCAATAGTGGAACTCAGTACAGGTCCATGCCCACTCTGGTCGCCACACCGTTCCAATCTATTAGGATTTAGCTCGCGGGAGTTTGTTTCCAGAGATTTGGGGAGGAGTTGTTTGTATCACATCACCCCCTGCTATAAATGGTGGTTTTATAAGGCACAGGCATACCGGCAGGCATTGCGACGAATGCTGGCCGTCCAGATGATGTGAAGTGATCATGTGAGTGATGACCTTCGAACACTGGGTCAGGTGTAAGCTAATGCGCTAAGGGCTGGGGTTGTCTTTTTTATGGTTCCCTTCAGTGTATCCCATGGCTTAGACGACGATTTTTAGAGGCAAAGGAGGCCGGCCTGTATTGGCTGTTCCCTATAAAGCCCGATCAACGGTAACCTATGTCAACCACGCGCTGGGTAGTGCTGCGCTGGGTGGCTTTAGTCTCTTTATACCGGTGCCAGTTTCTGCTATGGACGGTACTGTTGATTCCCGCTGCGGCCCAAGTAACACGTACACTGCTTGTCGTGGCGGGCTTTTTTTCCTCCTCTAATGAAAACTCTCTTATAAAGCTGCCTAATTTGTTATATACCAACCCTGACAGAGATCTCTGGCTTGCAGGCTCTTGATGATGAAGGATGTGTAGATGGGACCTTCCCTCCATGCTCATGGCACTTGGGATCCTCACTCGCCACAGCCCTCATAGGCAGAGGAATTCATTATGGCAGCAGTGGTTATTTGTCAAGGAAACATTGGGGGTGATTGGTTCTTGTGCGTGTTTTTTTATGAAGCTCGTGTGTATGTTCGTGGTTTTCTGCAAAGTCTGCGGCTGGGGAACCTACCTTGATGTATATGCCCCCGCCTCTCTAAGCGGTCTTTGGTCTTCGTTGGAAAATCCTTTGCTGCCCATCAGCTATAGAATAAAATGTTTGTGACGGCAGCTGGACATCAGAGTGCAGTTCTTGCCATGCCCAATCAAGCTGGAACCTGGTCTGGACTGTTTGTTACCAGCCTCGAGGGCTCTGTCATGAAACTTGGTCCTGACAATGTGTTACCCTGTGCTTGCAAGCTTGATTTTAAATCTCTTTATGCGTTTTTGATAGCAGGGCACCAGGGCTTGAGAGCAAAGATGGTGAAAGAGGTTTGGTTTGGCCCCGGGTCGTATAATCCGTGTGCAAAGCGGCTGAACCTTGTCTTGTATTCAGGAGGGATTGCTCTACTGTGGGTGGCAGCTATGGTGGAGCTCAGCTGATTTTGTCCTGGTATTGATCTATGTGGATTGACCTTTAGTCTGTGCTTTTGGTGAGCTGCATAGGTATGCTGCTGATCAGGCTATCTATGGCATGGCTATGGAAAGAAGATGGATGTGCGGGGGAACTCGTCAAGGAAAGGGGCAAAGGGTTGCTTTTTGTTGTGTGTTGTTGTACACCTGTCCAGTTGCCTTTCATTGGACAATGACTTTGTACACTTGATTTCTGCCGGCAGGTGTTGTTAAGATCACCTCTCATAGCACTCCTACATTGTTGAAGCTAGGTGAGCAGTTGTGTCTTCCTCAACCTTGATGATATCCCAGCCCAAGTTGTCAGTTTCCCAGGGCCAAGCCAAGTGTAGGGCAATGTCATGGGATACCTCCTGGAGAACCTCTGGCCTTCTAACAGCAGTACCTCTCTCTGGGGGGGCATTTGCTGTTGCTTTTTGCTGTACCTGGGCACTACATGCAACTAAAGGCCTGATAATTTCTTGTTTGCTGTGAGCTACCTGCCAGCGTTTTCTGCATGTGAGGCTGTACCAGCCAAGCGCTTGCTTTGAATTGAGTCTTGGGAGAGAATATTATTTTAAAATGGGCCTCACTTACATTGATAACAGCCAGGTTTCTTTCTCTTTTTATTGTGCTGGCTTCTAGTGACCGTCATCATTTGTGGCATGAGGTGGGTTTCTTTTCCTGGACAGGATGATCTCAGACTGGCTATTATGCGTGGCTTTGTCTGGAGGCCGCCTTGTGAACTGGATGAGACAAAAGGTCAACCACTGGTTGTCTGGTTAGCTCCAGTGAGACTTGGGGTGAGTATTCAGCCTGTCTCAGAATATTGCCCAGGGGGTGCAATCATGGGTTGCAAAAGTTTGAGGAATTGATATAGTGTGGAGAAATTGATCTAGGGCCTTGTCCTTGCCTGTGACCTGGTCACATTCAGGGGTTGGGTTGCGCACTGGGTGGGTCTTGAGCTGCAGGCCAATGACTTGTCGCAGATGCTCCCTCGAGCAACAAGGCACACTTTGAGGTCACGCATACTAGCTCCGGAGTCTGGTTGGAGGATGGCCAGTGGATCCTTATGTTGCTATGTGAAATGTGTACGGAACAACTTGTTGCTGACCTGCCTGCAAGCCCTGGCTCCTTTGATGCCCTGGTGATTGTTTTGTTCTGGCGTTTCATCGCATGTTTGGTAATGACCTGCTTCTCATTAACCAGATTTTTTGGTGTGTGAGGTTACTAGGTATTCTCGAATTTTGCGTTACATGTATTCTGGAATTTTTGGGTTTACATTTTAGGGTTTTTGGTACATTTAGAGTTTTCTTTTTAAGTTACATTGATTGGGAATTATGGTTATATTCCCGGATCGGGTGTTTTTTCTTTCTATTACCGTTGTTAACACGACCGACTTTCTTGATATTCAGTGTTCCTCTTATATCCAACCTTGGCAAATTTTCGGTTGTCTTTGCATTGTTATACCTTCCGCTTAACACCTTAGGGTTTCATTTGATACGTTCTATAGATTTTGTTTAAGGGGTTGAGAGAGAGTTCTCCGGTGATTTTTTTTTTGTTATTGGTTACCATATAGTGGTCTATCGTACAAGTTGCCATAGTGGATGGAAGTGTATGTAGTAGTTTAGTACATATTGTATGCAAACTGATGTAACTAGGTGAGATAGTGCTAATAAGAAGGTCTGTTATAAGAGGTTGGGTTTCTTCGAAGAAACGCGAACTTTTGAAGTGGTGGGCTAATTATGTATGCCCACTAATGCATTTAAGAAAATAAGTCGGCTCTCCTAGCATAGCTTACGGGGAACTGATCTGAGTCATCTGAGTGAGATGACCAGTGGCAGCTATACAGGAGATTCATGGTCGTCACCTACGGTATCCGGTCTGATCTTGTACCCTGTTAGGTCTGTCTACCGCCTCCTTTCACCAAAGGTTGCCCCTTTAGTGGGGACTCCGGGTCTGTAAGTTATCCCTTCTGGTTCGTTTGTTTTGTAGAGATTTTGGTGCGCTCTGTTCCGCCTTCGTGACTTTTAACTAATGTCCAATATAACGGATGTAGTGTACCAAGGGTTAGTGATTTCAAGTGGATTACCTCGATATTCTCGGAGATCTTCAATCCTTGATATTGGGGGCGCCTTAAATACGTTTGATGGTGTCCACCTAGTGGGAAAGCCTTGAAGGACCGTAACTAGGTTTCAGCGTAAGTGTTCCCACGGTCCCTCTCCAAATCCTGACTAGGCATTACTCATTAGTAAACTTAGACCCAACCCCTGCTGCAATTGTTGGGTGTGCAAAACATGTATTTGATTGTATATTATGTGAATCTTTTAGGACACCCATATTCATCGCCGACTATACTCGGAGCGTGGGGGAGCATCCCTTGGAATTAATAATCTGCGGGTGCCTAGGTAAAACTTCCTTTTGTATCATTTGTTTCTATGAGACTTACATGATAAATCAATGAGGACATGGCACACCCATATTCTCCAGAGGCATAATGGGGAGATTGTGCAGAAAGTACATAACATACCGCACGGGGTTAGCATTTAATTTGTTAAAATCAGTATATCAAGTATTCTTTTACCGGACTCATCCCGTGGGACCCTTTCGTTATCTGAATGACGTTGGTAAAAGCGCACTGCTGATTTAACCACCTTTGACGGGTGCCGTAGTTAGTGCCATTGTCCGAAACAACTTGTAAACGTTGTCTAGGAGGAACAGCGAGAACGTCCCCAGAAGGAGGCAGAAGTCCCCTATAGAGGTACGACTCCGCCCCCCCGTCTTGCCTGGTTTTGTTTGTAAGGGCCCATTACTCTTAATAAGGTTACCAAACCAATGCCCACAAGATGGTGGTCCAGGGTTTGTGTTTACCCTCCAGGGTGTTACCACGTTCCATGTGTCTTTAACCCTTGCGAGATCCCAGAGTACTTTGTGGTCCAAGATGTGATAGGGAGTGTCCAGGTGAGGGCGAGGGAAAAGGGTAAGGAAATGACCGTACCACATCCTCAAACCAGTTCATCCAACCAGCAAGGACAAGTATTGGTATGCGAACATATGGTGAATGGGAAAGGCGTTTCTGTGTTTTGTCGCCTTTGCGAGTTGTTAGATTGTCCATTTGCAAGAAGCAATACCGGTGGAAGATTGCGTCCCCTCTTTTCAAGGACCGGGGACGTTGGGCGGTTGGTGTTTGGGTGTTGAAGAACATTGGGAAGCATAAGTGGATGGAAAACGAGATTGATTTATGTTCCAGATTGCATGTAGACTATTTGCATCTGCGAATAGAATGCACAGGGCCGAATAACTCAGAAAAGCCCATACTTCCTGGGAGGAATAATCCATGAGCGTTAACAAGAAGAAAGGAAACATTGAAGTCAGATTATTACCATTATTTTGTAGTTAATCAATTCAAGTTTTTTTTGTTTTTTTTTTAAATAGTGTATCCTCCCGATTCATGATTAGGAGCGATCCCGCACGGCGGCATCATCGAGAAGCCATAGGCAGGCAGAGGAAATTGGAATAAGTGCGAGCTGGTATTTGTACGAACACATGATGTAAATGCGTTAGTTTATTTTTTGTCTTTAGAAGATCCACCTACTTGCTATTTTCGTTGTATGTGGAGAGAAGTGGCATGTGATCGGGAAGATTAGTCTTCTTGTTGTCCATTGCATCAGCGTGATCACGGTGCCAAAGAAAGAAAGAAGAGACTTCGGATACTGTTCAGACAGTTTTAAAGATGTCATTACCGACGGCCTGAAAGGTTTTAGGATTGCTTCCCCACACGTTTCTTATCCGACGGGAGAAATAGTTGTCTGGCTTACTCATTTATGACTTGTGTTGTGGAAATACAGGAATTGGGGGGGTACCAGAATACAAGGGGATTGGGGGGAATGTTCGGAATTGTTATGATACAAGCCTCTATAGCTTGTTATCAGTAACGGGCGGGGCTAGGTCCGACACCCATTAGCAGCGGCGGGACCAGGAATCTGCCGGAAGCTCGCCAGTGTTGTAGTTGTATTTGTAGGTTAGGCTGTTTAATGGTAGGTTGAATTCAACGCGAATAGGGTGTTTTTTGTGGGTGTGTCAATGCTCCGATTATGATCGGGAGAATTGTTGTGTATTCCGAGTTTGGTTTTATCAAACATCTCGCTCGTTGGAGTTTGACACAGATGCTCACCGATTATGATCGGAGATGAGAGAGAAGAAGAGGGAGAGGGGGGACTGTGGGCTGGGTATTTTGAGTTTGGTTTTTTCTCAATCTTCGCCGTTGGGTTGTTGACAATGCTCACCATAGATTAGGGATAAAAAGACTGGAGAGGAACTGGAGTACTGGGTATTCGTGAGTGTCGAGTTTGGTTTTTCTAAACATTCGTTCGTTTGGTTTTTGACAACTGCTCACGATTTCAGGATCGAACGATGGGAAGAGCGACTAAGGGGATACGATTAGCAGATGGCAGAGTAAAGTAAGGAGTAAAAAGTAAAGAGAGAGAGGTACATAAGAGTACGAGGACCGTGGGTATTCAGAGTTTGGTTTTTCTCAATCATTCGCTCGTTAGGAATGACAATGCTCCCGATTATGATCGAGAGGACTATGGGTATACCAAAGGCGCGACGAGGTCAGCTTCCTACAATCAACGAAGAGGACAGATCGCCGACAACTTTGTAAGGTCATCGTATTCAAATTGGTATCTCCTTATAGCCCAGCTCCTGACATGGGCCTCCGAATGCTAGCGACTTCAAGCAACTGGGCTGTCTTGACTTCCGCAAGGGTGAGTGTCGACCAGAATGCTCCGCACATATGCCTGCATTTGCCGTGAAACCTCAACCAGTGAGGGTGCGTAGCCGTAACATAGAAGTCTGGTCCACCAACAACGACTTCGATGTTCATTGGCACTTGGCGCTCCTTGGTCCATTCGTCCATGACGCCGCATCCCAAATCCTTCCCGTCCGATTGGAGTTTCACTTCCACTGTACTGTCATTGTGGACCCTGCGAAAGACAAATAGGTTGGTAAAGCAAATGATTGAGATTCAGATTCAGATTCAAAATCAGATTCAGATATAGAGAAAAACCAAACTCAGAATACCCATAGTCCTCCCGATCATAATCGGGAGCATTGTCAAACCCAACGAGCAAATGATTGAGAAAACCAAATTCGGAATACACACAGTCCTCCCGATCATAATCGGGAGCATTGACAAACCCAACAAGCGAATGATTGAGAAAACAAAACTCGGAATACACACAGTCCTCCCGATCATAATCGGGAGCACTGACAAACCCATCGAGCGAATGATTCAGAAAACATGTGCTCGGCATACCCATAGTCCTCCCGATCATAATCGGGAGCATTGTCAAACCCAACGAGCGAATGATTGAGAAAACCTAATTCGGAATACACACCGTCCTCCCGATCATAATCGGAAGCACTGACAAACCCAACGAGCGAATGATTCAGAAAACATGTACTCGGCATTTTTTTTTTTTTTTTTTTGTACTCGGCATACCAATAGTCCTCCCGATCATAATTGGGAGCATTGTCAAACCCAACGAGCGAATGATTGAGAAAAACCAAACTCAGAATACCCACAGTCCTCCCGATCATAATCGGGAGCATTGTCAAACCCAACGAACGAATGATTGAGAAAAACCAAACTCAGAATACCCACAGTCCTCCCGATCAGAATCGGGAGCATTGACAAACCCAACGAGCGAATGATTGAGAAAACCAAATTCGGAATACACAGAGTCCTCCCGATCATAATTGGGAGCATTGTCAAACCTAACGAGCGAATGATTGAGAAAACTAAATTCGGAATACACACAGTCCTCCCGATCATAATCGGGAGCACTGACAAACCTAACGAGCGAATGATTCAGAAAACATGTACTCGGCATTTTTTTTTTTTTTTTTTTTTTTTGTACTCGGCATACCCATAGTCCTCCCTATCATAATCGGGATCATTGTCAAACCCAACGAACGAATGATTGACAAAAATCAAACTCAGAATACCCACAGTCCTCTTGATCATAATCGGGAGCTTTGTCAAACCCAACGAGCGAATGATTGAGAAAAACCAAACTCAGAATACCCACAGTCCTCCCAATCATAATCGGGAGCATTGTCAAACCCAACGCGCGAATGATTGAGAAAACCAAACTCGGAATACACACAGTCCTCCCGATCATAAAAAAATCAATCCTAAAACCTGTCAAAGAAAACTTGATCCACCGAATGCCTAGACGGAACAGGCAAAAGGGCTAAATTCTTTTGGGCTGTGACATTTCATCAGTCATGCTATGCAAGTCAAGCAGGCCTCAACTACACATCTTTGCTTTACCTATTGCAGTACTGGGCCACTAGAACAAACCTAGTAAATAGGTAGGTGGCCGAGGTGGGCAAGAACACAGTAAAATAGAAGAACTGCAGGTGTACATGATCCATATGTCAGTGTCATGTAAAGTACCAATCACAACATAAACACCCAACCACACTCCCGGCAAAGATTAACCAATAAACAAGGCAACCTGTTGGCAAGCAGTAACTTGGTCAACACAGGCACAAGGCAGCTAAGTCTGGGCTACAATTGCAGTCTACCACTACAATGCAATTCATAACCAAACCAGACGCTATGGAAATCTTGGAACGGTAGCTAAGGATGCATGCCATATGGGTATGCAGTACTGTCCGCCATTACTCTGACGCAGGTGCAAGCGGGTAACCATCATGCAGGTAGGCAGGCCTCAGGAAGGTGCAGGCGGGTGCAGAGCTGTTCGCCAGTACTCCGGCGCAGGTGCTGGCCCGGCGCGTGTCCTGGTCTGGTCTGGCAGGTGCAGGCGGGTAACCGCCATGCAGGTAGGGCAGACCTATCCAGTGCTCCGAGCGCCAGTGCTCCTGGCTATCTGCCCAGCATCCACCAGAGAAGGTGCTAGGCTGGACAGTGACAGTGAAATGCATTGCGCAAAGGGTGCGAGAATTAGAAGCAACTCGGGGGTTATTCACAACCACCCGGTGCTAATGCAGATGCGCAGCAAGGCGATGCAGAAAGCGAAAGGCAAAGCAGCAGATCATGAGAACAGAGCTGAAGTGAATTCCCATAGCAGTGAAATGCATTGCGCAAAAGGTGCGAGAATTAGGTGCAACTCGGGACCATGCAGGGCCACCCGGTGCTAATGCGGATGCGCAGCAAAGCAATGCAGGATGCGAAAGGCAATTTGCGCAAGGCATGAAAGGAGGTGAAAGCGCAAGGCATGAAAAGAGGTGAAAGCGCAAGGCATGAAGCAAAGCCTTACCGACTTATCAAAACAGTCTTTCATGCATGCGCAGCAAGGGGGGGCCCGGCAAGGGGGGTCAATCAATGAACATCAAGGGGTCATGCAAAGGGGTCAAGCTGCCAGGTCATGCAAAGGGGTCAAGCTGCCAGAGAAGGTGCTGGGCATGGCAATCAATGCACAGCAAGGAGTCATGCAAAGGGGTCAAGCTGCCAATCCATTGAGAAGGACACCAAGGCAGAGGCTGTGCAATCGGATGGAGACAATGTAGACATTGCTAAGGAGGAGGAGATGGAGGAGGAGGAAGATGGGGATGGGGGCATGGAGGAGGAGATTCTAGTGCAGCGATTGTACAGGCGCTGTTGTTACCCAACAAGTTAGCATTGGCCCTCTTTCTACAACGTGATAGCCTGTCATAAGTACTAAGTTGTACTTTCGAACTGTTGAGTTGTGAGTTGTGAGATAAATAATTATGAGCAATGCGTTCAAGACTTTGTAAACAGCTTTCACCTTCCTCTTGACTGTCCTCTACAATTGATTTTGTATTGGAATACTTCGAAGGAACTTTCTCTCTCTCCAAACGAGCAAATCAATGTTACAATTGAAATTGAAGGGAATAGTCTCTTTCTCCGGAATGCAACAAAACAATCTTAACATAATAAATTGTAAGATATTTTCGTAAAATACACCAAAAAAGCAAAATCAATCAATTTGCGAAAACGATCTTACAAAATAAATTGTAAGATATTTTCGTAAAATACACCAAAAAAGCAAAACCAATTAATTTGCGAAAACGATCTTACAATATTTATCGTAAGATTTCAGTAAAATAAAAAATCCGTTCGGAAGCAGGAACGCCCATTATATTTTGTGGCATAGGCATTCAGCGTGCGTGTCTCACAACACTTTCGGAGTGCGGGGCAGATCGTTGATTTTGGGAAACGGTTGAAGAGGTTCTCGAAAATATTCTGAGTAGCCTCTTTGGTACCATCGGCAAACAACGGACCCCCTATTTTTGGTTTTATTCAACAAGCGGCGGAGCCCTCTTCACCTCCCCACAGCGGATCGACCCACCTAAGATTCGCACCGCAAGTCGGCAGAAACCGCGGCCATCGACCTCCAACATCCATGGACATCGTAAAACGCTCGGTATAAAGCTCGCGACCACCATCTTGGTTGAGTCAAGCTTCCCTTCCCTTGTGTATCATCCATGGCGCACCACACCCAACACGTCGTGTACGCCCTCGTCGAGCGCGAGTTCCTGGGCAAGTCCCCGTTGGTCGTAAAGGTCGGCCGGACCAGCCATCCGTTCTGCAAGAGGATCTCGCAGTACCCCAATGGATCCCAGCTCATTTTTGCCATCCATGTTCGAGATGCACAAGCGTGCGTGGATGCAGATGCGACACTGCTCATGTACATGCGCGGTGGTTACGATTCCAGAATCCAGCCACGAAGAGATGTGGGGGCCGAGTACTTTGAGGTGGGCGAAGCCACCGTTTACAATGGTATGTTAGCGAACATTTTGAAGTACGCATGGTATGGCGAAGCCTGCGGTGACGAACAGGATGAGTGAGACAGTGACTCGCGCGATGCTATATTGGGTGGCTCTTCGCTTCCCCTCCCAAGCGTTTCTGAGAGAAGTCGATTCGACCATATTTTTTAGCACCTTTCCAAGCTGCAATTCATATAAAGGTGTCCCGCTTTGTTGAAGAAGACACCACCAATGACAATGTCTGAATCAAGGATACCTGATATTCCCAATGTATTGGTGGATGTAATATTGTCCCAGATATGCTGTTGCGTTGTGGAATCATTGAGACGCCTGCCCACTGGCTCCCCTTTGAAGACGGTTCGTGCGGCATTGCGCCCGCTTGTGAGCGTATGTATGTTGAGTCAGGAGAGCGCTACCTTCGTCGGCGAGGACATATGGGAAACTGTTTTCCAATTGGTCTGCATGATCTTCAGCAGGAAAGTGTGTGGAGGTGATGTGAAATGCTCGTATCGAAACGCGGTAATGCTGATTCTCGGACGCGGATGTGAGTGGTGTGACGCTCACCCGAATACTTCCAAAGTGTATTGGCAGTTTGGCACACGCATTTGTCAGACATGTCTACGGGAAAACACTATTTGCGATTTTGCTGTCAAGAATGACCTGAAGGGGTTGGGTCCAGAGGTTGTTTCGTATAATTGTCGGGGACTGCCCTCCATCACAATTGGCATGTACAAACAATATGTCGACCTCACCTACGACCTCACATTTCTCTGGAGCGCCGATGTGTATGCGCATGCGCGGGAGTTCCTTCGAAAGGATGCGGGTTGTTTCGGCGACAGTTCTTCTTATTCTTGCTACACCGAGCTTTGCGAACTCGCAACAGCAAAAGTAATCGCGGACAAGGAGGCTGCACGACTCTCGTGCGTCTCCATGCGGAAGGCATCGTTGGATGAATTGGATGACCACATCATGTCGTCTCAAGATCTTGCACATGTGTCCAAGTGCTGCGCAAGTGTGGTGCCCAAGGGTCAGCTGCGCGACAAGCTGGTTCCCAATGGTCAGTTGGTGGTGTCATGCACAACAGACGATATTCTTGTGGTTACGCACGCTCTGCTCAACCGCAAGCTTACCGGCTTCATTACAAAATTATGCATCGATCTCAAAGACCTGCCCCTCGATGTCATAATTGCACATGCTGGCTCGATATCTGGTGCCGTGATGGCTGACGTTGCTTCCGCGGTGGGCGATTTCCCCAAGCTGACGCATGCCATGTTTTCACGCAATTATGGAGATGACATTAAGCAGGCATGTATCGCTTCACAAGATGCTGAAATTCGCAAGCAAGTGCACTGCATGGTTACGAATATCGTGAAAAGAATATGCGTGCGTGATTGGGACTCGATGTTCCGCGGTGTGTTCGAGGTACGCGGATGCAAGTGGTCTCGTTATCGTGACCTATTTCACAAGCTAAGTGTCGCGCATCGACGTATTATCCTGGATCAACCCAGCGCACACGGTGTGTGTTGCAGACAATGTAATAAGGAGTTCAAAACAGTTTCGGACTTGATCCATCATGTCAAGGGTTCTCTGGTTCACCGCCCCCATACGTGTGTGATAATGAGAGGCACTGCAGACATCAGCTTGACCCCACAGTCGGAGACACAAATTGTGGGACACCTTACCGGTGACCCTTGAACCCAAACATTGTAATGTGACTCGACACGAATCTACATGATCCGCCTTTATGAGAGTGGACGCCATGTGATGTGACACAAATAGATTGATTAATATGCTGCTGCTTCTTACATTGACAACCGTGTTGTTGAATACATAAGTATTTACATCAAATACGAATACATGTTGATACAATTGTAATAATGTATCATCTTAGTGCTGATGTTCTATGTGTCATCATGAACCTGTGTGACATACACACTCAGATGGTGTGCCAGCATCGTGCAGTTCTAGAAACCGACGAAGAAGGACAGTACAATGCAGTACAGCGGGTCATCGATGAGGAAGACACTATCACCTTGCGATGTTTGTGCAAATGGGCATCCAGCGACATCCGACTGTGCAGGCTACTGAGCATCCACATGTGTTACTCCATCGACTCAAACAACTTGAACAGTTTTCGTTGCCTCTTGTTGCATCTTCCTCAATTGTATTATCCCATGTTTTACGAGTTCGGGGCAAACACGGTGGGAGTATGGGCTCTCATGCACTCAGCTAGGCGATTCCGTCCCCACCACATGCACCTGCTCCTGCAAAAGTTTTCATTCACTAGTTTTGAATTGGCAATTGCAGACAAGGTTGGAAAGTATCACAAACAATGTTGGGTGAGCACTATCCTTGAACCTTTTAGTTCTCGATGTGTAACCCCAATGCATGCCCACCACGTGTGTCCACGCCGTTCACCTTTAAAAGACTACAGTCGGCGGAACAGTAAAATGATGTCGAGTCACACTGCGACCACTCTCGTCACTGCGGATCCTGTCGAGTCAGTCACATGGAGACTTCATGATCAGCTCGTGCGTTTCCTTTGCCGCGTGGTCTTCATGCAGGATGCGTTTGATTTCTTCGTGTATTTTGGCGTACTTGATTTTGGACATGTCAGGGTACGACGACCGAGGAGGACATTATTTAATTTTATTCTCAAAAGTATTTAGAATATGTTCAACGAAACATTTGACGCAAGCACAGCACTGTCAAGTATTTTCTTATGGGTTTTGTTCGGACACCTGTCCAAACTATTAAACTGTGATTTGCAACGCATTATGGTTTCGCATCCATTTGTTGTGCATTTGATTGGAATCGCTACATTTTTCTTTCTTTTACAATATTGGACCCAAGCAACAAAAACCACATATCGATTGTATGGTTCAAGACTATATTTGTATACACAATATTCATTATAATGACCAAGTCAAAGTGGTACTTTATTGCACCAATATTAGGAATTTTGTTGATAGACCAAACACTAAAAAAGCACGTAGCCATCCAAACAGAACGCGGTGACGATACAGATAAATTACAAAAAATACAAAAAGATATCAGCAATATATTAGTCATAATTATGCTATCATTGATTTTCATCGGAGCCGCGCATTATATGTATCTGCAACGCATATAATACAAAAACGATTTTTCGATGACCAAATTTTTCTTTGGAGAAACAACTTGCAAAACTACAACACCGACGTACAAAACAAAATAGTCATAAAACGCAGAAAACAATTCATTCAATCTTTGTAACCGATACTGTCTTCAGTCGGCGGAACAGTAAAATGAACCATATATCAGATGGAAATAAACGACATCGCCGTTAGAAAATTGGCGTTAAGAATGGTTTCTGACTTGGGTGTTAAAAACTTCTGTGTTTATTGGTTTTACAAGAAAAACAAAAACAACACTTATTTTTTGGCATTTTGGGCATGTTGCGTTTAAAATCTCACATATATAATATATGCATGTCATGCAAATACCATATTTGTTAACAATAATACTTGGACTAGTTGGCTCATGCACAAGCATAATATTACCATTAAATGAACAAAGCATTCTCGACCAAGTAAACGATTATAGAAGAATTCACTGCTCTCCACCAGTTTCATTTAATCCAGCAATTTCAATATCCGCACAAACATGGTCCGATTACCTTGCAAAAGACAGTAAGTTCGAACATAGCGATTCAGGTCGATATGGAGAGAACCTTGGTTGGTTTTCGTTTTCAGCTTTAAATACCATAAATTTAACGCATTATTATACCAGGTCGGTAAGTTTGTGGTACGATGAAGTTGACTTCTACGATTTCAATACGCCCCGTTTTTCTCCATCTACTGGTCATTTTACACAATTAGTTTGGAAAGCTACCACAGAAATCGGTATCGGTATTTCGTATTCAGAATCTAACAACAATATTCTTGTGTGTATGCAATACTACGTTCGTGGAAATCAAAACAGTGTTGCAGAATTTCAAAAAAATGTACTGACAGGAAATTATAAATCTCCCATTCTTGAGAACTGCAACCTACCTAGTTCACCACAACATTCACCATCACCATCTCCTCGACCACAACAATCACCATCACCATCTCCTCGACCCCCTATCAAGACTCCAAAGAGAGTGAAGACTGCTAAGACCCCAAAGAAGGTGAAGAAGGTCAAGAAATCGACCACGCACCACAACGAAATCGACCAATCACCACAAAAATCGCCATCACCATCTCCTAGACCACAACCGCGACCACCAATGTCTCCATCTCCATCTCCATCTCCATCACCCATACAAACTAATGAGTATATAAAGGTGACAACCCGTTACCCTTTTTCACAAATTCCATCTCCGGACGAAATTGCAGTAACTTACGTAAATGATACTCTTTGTCCAGCATATATCAACCTACTAAATCGCGAAAACATGATACAAAATACTTGTAAAATACAATTGGTATCATCCACTGCTGTATACTATGGGTCTTGGGTGTACGGTATTAGTTATAATCGGTTCAGAGAGATGTTACAAAGTTCGTATTTTACAAATGAAGCAAAGTTACCATGCGGTAGCACGGTCGCTGTGTATAACGTATCAACAAATGATTCATTCAGATATGCCGCCAATCGCGAAACGTGTTTAACTGTATAATTTGAATAATATCCCCTGAAACCAGATACATGCAATGAATGATCTGCGGAAGACGACGACGTCTTGCGAACTCCCACGTTTTCCGCCATCTTTGTCTGTCGTCGACTGAGGTGTGCTTGCATCATGCGGTCGATGTGTCTATAGTATTTCTTTTCTTTCCCGCTGACTATAGCAGCGTAAGAACGTGTGAGGAACATCTCAATTGCCACCAAACCCAATACAGCTAGGGACATTTGATATTGGGACACCTTCTATTTTGGGGATTCTGAAAAGTTGACCAATTCAAGATTTGTAACCGATCTTGTCAATACAGATACTGTCTTCAGGTGATTGACACAAAAAATTCAAGGCATCTAAAGACACTGAATTTACATGTTCAAAGTACCCTGAAAAGTCAAACTGATGGCTAACATCGTGCGCATCAATAATCCTTTTCAAAGCGTTACTGTAATCAAATATATCTGCTAGTCGGAGATTCCAGGTGCTCCCCCACATATACGAAACTTTGTCTGGATATCTTTTACAAGGGGCACTATTTAGTATTTTCTGTTCCGCTGACTGTAGCAGCGTAAGAACGTGTGAGGAACACCTCAATGGCCACCAAACCCATGCCCTTGAGCCCACAGAAACGAATCCACTCGATAGTCAGAGATTCCAGGTGCTCCCGCACATACAACAGCCCCTCCAATAAGACATCCGAGTACGCAGTCGGGGCTTCGTCCTGCCTCGCGAGCTGCATCTTAAATGTTATGTCGTCCACAAGAGGGTGCCGCTTGAAGTAGCCGACGAAACTCACACGGGACTTGCCAACGCGCCGAATCCAAAGGTCGTACGCGAGCCCATGTATTAAATTTCCCAAGGTATGGTCCAAACCAGGAAAAAGAATGCTCCTCGCGCCACCCGGGACGGTCGAGTCCTCAAACGAGACGCGCTCGGCACGGACGTCTTCCGAGAGAGCAATGATGGCTCGGACAAGGAAGCGGAACCCTAGAAAAACGAGGTAGTAAGGGGACAGGCTCGGGTTCACGCTCTCAACGAAAAAATCGAACTTGTCGGGAACCGAGTCGTCGTCCAAAACAGGCTCCTTGTAACGAAAATAGCAAGAGCAGACTGGAGAATATCTCGATGCTCCCGACCGGAGCCAAGCCTCGCAGTCGCCGTGATGTTCACAGCCTCACCGACGCCGCCACACATGATGTTGGGGCGCAATACAGTAAGTAACACACTGTCACCCGACCGCTGGTCAACAGGAAACAGACGCTTCAAACGCTCCGTCTGGAACGAGACGCCTGACGCGTCACGAACTACAAAGTCTCCGCTCACCACATCAAACACCTCATTCCCGGTGTTCCGCACGGCCAAGGTGCATTGGTAGTCGCCAGGGGCGAAGTTCTCCAACTCGTTGGGAGTCAGACACAAAGGCACAAGCGACACACGGAGAGCCAACATCTCGTTGTGCATCACGGACGTGTTCTCAAGTACGCGCACACCACCACCACCGCCCCCAGGAGGAACCACAGTGTCGAACGCCGCGGTCTCCACACAAGCGATGATCGCACGACGCAACGAATTCACGATGCACAAGTCGACGCCAGAAACTGAGAAGGACCCTCCGATGTTACCAGGTATGAAGTGATCCGTACCGACTGAGGGAGAAGGGATCACAGGAGCCAGAACGTCTCCTACACGAATCGACATTTCTAAAGCTACGACAGGAATAATACACAACAATATCTACATCATCGAAGAAAACATTTATTCACGGTTTCAAAAACCAAATCGAAACAATCGCCAAGGAAACAATGGGCGTTCCTGCCTCCCGGCGATTTTTTTGAATTTTCCAAGCAGAAGTTAGAGCCGTACGAACGACTCACTCACTCACTCGCCAACCAGAGATTTAGTTCTCCGCGGAATTGCGATTCCGACCAGACCAGGCTCCGAAACCAGTCAAAATACCTCCGGGAGGCAGGAACAAATGTACTGGTGCAAATTGTCAATACAACAGATATTGTCTTCAGGAGATTGACACAAAACATTCAAGGACATAGAAGTTACATCTTCAAAGTAGCCTGAAAAGTCAAAGTGCTGGCTAACATCGTGCTCATCAATAATAATTTTCAAAGCGTTTCCTGCCTCATAATCAAATATTCCTGCTACATCTGGAATTATTGGGCACATGCAGCGATATTTTTGCTTGAGCAAACTGAACACATTTCTGAAAAGTTTGAGGAGAGTGGATAAATACTTGCTCTACGGTGGCAAGACCCAGCTGCTGTCAAGATTCACAATGGCCATGTACTCGGGGCCAGCCGCCTCTGGATCCATCAAAAGCGTGCAGACATCGGCGTGACCTTCCTTGGCAGCCGCCCACAATGCCATGCTGTTGACAGAGTTCGCCCGGGCCCTGAACTCAATTCCAGCCACCGCTGGATCCCATGAGAAGCTTGCAGACATCTGCGTGACCTGCCTTGGCAACCTCCCCCAAAGCCCTGCTGTTGACAGAGTTCGCCCGGGCCCTGAACTCAATTCCAGCCACCGCTGGATCCATCAGCAGCTTGCAGACATCTGTGTGACCTGCCTTGGCAGCCGCCCCCAAGGCCCTGCTGTCGCTAGAGTTCGCCAGGGCCCTGAACTCAAGTCCAGCCACCGCTGGATCCATCAGCAGCTTGCAGACATCTGCGTGACCTGCCTTGGCAGCCGCCCACAAGGCCCTGCTGTCGATAGAGTTCGCCCTGGCCCTGTACTCAAGTCCAGCCACCGCTGGATCCATCAGCAGCTTGCAGACATCTGCATGACCTGCCTTGGCAGCCGCCCCCAAGGCCCTGCTGTCGCTTGAGTTCGCCAGGGCCCTGAACTCAAGTCCAGCCACCGCTGGATCCATCAGCAGCTTGCAGACATCTGCGTGACCTGCCTTGGCAGCCGCCCACAATGCCCAGCTGTTGACAGAGTTCGCCCTGGCCCTGAACTCAAGTCCAGCCACCGCTGGATCCATCAAAAGCAAGCAGACATTGGCGTGACCAGCCTTCGCAGCCTCACACAATGCCCAGCTGTTTTTAGAGTTTGCCAGGGCTCTGAACTCAAGTCCAGCCACCTCTGGATCCATCAGCAGCTTGCAGACATCTGAGTGACCTGCTATTGCAGCCGCCCTCAAGGCCCTGCTGTCGACAGAGTTCGCCCTGGCCCTGAACTCAATTCCAGCCACCTCTGGATCCATCAGCAGCTTGCAGACATCTGCGTGACCTTCCTTGGCAGCCGCCCCCAAGGCACTGCTGTCGCTATTGTTCGCCAGGGCCCTGAACTCAATTCCAGCCACCTATGGATCCATGAGCAGCTTGCAGACATCGGCGTGACCTTCCTTGGCAGCCACATGGAGAAGCTTGTTTTCATTTTGGTTCGCCCTCAATTGTATGGCCCCCTTAACCTGTACAAGAGGATTGGACACCAAGCATACTGCTAGAAGGTCGGAGCGCCCCCCTTTTGCCATCATCTCTCCAACTCGCTGTGGTGGTTGGATCAGTCCGGTAAGGGGCAATCCTGAAAATCTGTTGTGCAGAGTTGTACACACTAATACAATCTTGGGGTTGGAAGAGAATAGGGCAATACGATCAAGAATGTCATGGGGAAACGTTAGGAATGATCGCGTGTGCGACTGCATGTTTGATGAACATGTGTGTACAATGCATGCAAGCGCACAGGATGGTATAAATAAATACTGAATTGGGATAAACCCTATAAACCCTATAAACCCTATAAACCCTTGGTTGCACTTGCCTGGCATGCAAGCGGCAAGCGGCACTTGCCTGGCGGTATCTGCAAGCGGTACAGAATGGGTGTTCCTGCCTCCCGGCGATTTTTTTGAATTTTCAAAGCAGAAGTTAGAGCCGTACGAACGACTCACTCGCCAACTAGAGATTTAGCTCTCCACGGAATTGCGATTCCGACCAGACCAGGCTCCGAAACCAGTCAAAATACCTCCGGGAGGCAGGAACAAATGTACTGGTGCAAATTGTCTTTCTTTCTTACATTAAGGAATTCAACTTTCATCAAGTTTTGTAACCGATCTTGTCAATACAACAGATATTGTCTTCGGGAGATTGACACAAAACATTCAAGGACTGTAAAGACACAGAAGTTAGTTACATCTTCAAAGTAGCCTGAAAAGTAAAAGTGCTGGCTCACATCGTGCGCATCAATAATCATTTTCAAAGCGTTCCTGCCTCATAATCAATTATTTCTGCTACATCTGGAATACATATTTTCGCTTGAGCAAACTGAACACATTTCTGAAAAGTTTGAGGAAAGTGGATAAATACTTGCCCATACGGTGGCAAGAAAATAACGTGTCTTGTCTAACACAAGACCTAGCTGCTGTCAAGATTCACAATGGCCCTGTAATCGGGGCCAGACGCCTCTGTATCCATCAAAAGCAAGCAGACAAGGGCGTGACCAGCCTTCGCAGCCTTACGCAAGGCCCAGCTGTTGACAGAGTTCGCCCTGGCCCTGAACTCAATTCCAGCCACCGCTGGATCCATCAGCAGCTTGCAGACATCTCCGTGACCGTCCTTCGCAGCCGCCCACAAGGCCCTGCTGGCGCTAGAGTTCGCCCTGGCCCTGAAATCAAGTCCAGCCACCTCTGGATCCATCAGCAGCTTGCAGACATCTGCGTGACGTGTATTGGCAGCCGCCCACAATGCCCAGCTGTCGTTAGAGTTCGCCCTGGCCCTGAACTCAAGGCCAGCCACCTCTGGATCCATGAGCTGCTTGCAGACATCTGCGTGACCTTCACTGGCAGCCTCACACAAGGCCCTGCTGTCGCTAAAGTTCGCCCGGGCCCTGAACTTGAGTCCAGCCACCTCTGGATCCATGAGCAGCTTGCAGACATCTGCGTGACCTTCATTGGCAGCCGCCCACAATGCCCAGCTGTCGCTAGAGTTCGCCTTGGCCCTGAACTCAAGTCCAGCCACCGCTGGATCCATGAGCAGCTTGCAGACATCTGCGTGACCGTCCTTCGCAGCCACCCACAAGGCCCTGCTGGCGGTAGAGTTTGCCCTTGCCCTGAACTCAAGTCCAGCCACCGCTGGATCCATCAGCAGCTTGCAGACATCTGCGTGACCGTCCTTGGCAGCCGCGCACAATGCCCTGCTGGCGCTAGAGTTCGCCAGGGCCCGGAACTCAAGTCCAGCCACCTCTGGATCCATGAGCAGCTTGCAGACATCTGCGTGACCTTCCTTGGCAGCCTCACGCAAGGCACAGCTGTAGCTAGAGTTCGCCCGGGCCCTGAACTCAAGTCCAGCCACCGCTGGATCCATCAGCAGCTTGCAGACATCTGCAAGACCTTCCTTGGCAGCCGCCCCCAAGGCACTGCTGTCGCTACAGTTCGCCCGGGCCCTGAACTCAATTCCAGCCACCTCTGGATCCATGAGCAGCTTGCAGACATCGGCGTGACCGGCCTTGGCAGCCACATAGAGAAGCTTGTTTTCATTTTGGTTCGCCCTCAATTGTAGGGCCCCCTTAACCTGTACAAGAGGATTGGACACCAGGCATACTGCTAGAAGGTCGGCGCGCCCCCCTTTCGCCATCATCTCTCCAACTCGCTGTGGTGGTTGGATCAGTCCGGTAAGGGGCCATCCAGAAAATCTGTTGTGCAGAGTTTTACACACTAATACAATCTTTGGGTTGGAAGAGAATAGGGCAATACGATCAAGAATGTCATGGGGAAACGTTAGGAATACCGATGATAGCGTGTGCGACTGCATGTTAGATGTACATGCATGCAGCGCACAGGATGATATAAATAAAATCAGACTAGAAGCGTTGACAATTTTATGCACAGGATGGTATAAATAAATAATGAGTTGGGTTAAACTCTATAAACCCTATAAACCCTATAAACCCTGGGTTGCACTTTCATGGCATGCAAGCGGCACTTGCATGGCGGTATCTGCAAGAGGTACAGAATGGGTGTTCCTGCCTCCCGGATATTTTTTTGAATTTTCAAAGCAGAAGTTAGAGCCGTACGAACGACTCACTCGCCAACCAGATATTTAGCTCTCCGCGGAATTGCGATTCCGACCAGACCAGGCTCCGAAACCAGTCAAAATACCTCCGGGAGGCAGGAACAAATGTACTGGTGCAAATTGTCTTTCTTTCTTACATTAAGGAATTCAAGTTTCATCAAGTTTTGTAACCGATATTGTCAATACAACAGATATTGTCTTCAGGAGATTGACACAAAACATTCAAGGACTGTAAAGACATAGAAGTTACATCTTCAAAGTAGCCTGAAAAGTCAAAGTGCTGGCTAACATCGTGCGCATCAATAATCATTTTCAAAGAGTTCCTGCCTCATAATCAAATATTTATGCTACATCTGGAATTATTGGGCACACGCAGCGATATTATCGCTTGAGCAAACTGAACACATTTCTGAAAATTTTGAGGAGAGTGGATAAATACTTGCTCTACGGTGGCAAGAAACGTGTCTTGTCTAACAAAAGACCCAGCTGCTGTCAAGTTTCACAATGGCCCTGTACTCGGGGCCAGCCGCCTCTGCATCCATAAAAAGCAAGCAGACATCTGCGTGACCGGCCTTCGCAGCCGCCCACAAGGCCCAGCTGTTGACAGAGTTCGCCCGGGCCCTGAACTCAGCCACCTCTGGATCCCATGAGCAGCTTGCAGACATCTGCGTGACCTGCCTTTGCAGCTGCCCACAAGGCCCTGCTGTCGCTAAAGTTTGCCAGGGCCCTGAACTCAAGTCCAGCCACCGCTGGATCCATCAGCAGCTTGCAAACATCTGCCTGACCAGCCTTTGCAGCTGCCCACAAGGCCCTGCTGTCGCTAGAGTTCGCCCGGGCCCTGAACTCAAGTCCAGCCACCGCTGGATCCATCAGCAGCTTGCAGACATCTGCAAGACCTTCCTTGGCAGCCTCACGCAAGGCACAGCTGTAGCTAGAGTTCGCCCGGGCCCTGAACTCAAGTCCAGCCACCGCTGGATCCATCAGCAGCTTGCAGACATCTGCAAGACCTTCCTTGGCAGCCGCCCCCAAGGCACTGCTGTCGCTACAGTTCGCCCGGGCCCTGAACTCAATTCCAGCCACCTCTGGATCCATGAGCAGCTTGCAGACATCGGCGTGACCGGCCTTGGCAGCCACATAGAGAAGCTTGTTTTCATTTTGGTTCGCCCTCAATTGTAGGGCCCCCCTTAACCTGTACAAGAGGATTGGACACCAGGCATACTGCTAGAAGGTCGGCGCGCCCCCCTTTCGCCATCATCTCTCCAACTCGCTGTGGTGGTTGGATCAGTCCGGTAAGGGGCCATCCAGAAAATCTGTTGTGCAGAGTTTTACACACTAATACAATCTTTGGGTTGGAAGAGAATAGGGCAATACGATCAAGAATGTCATGGGGAAACGTTAGGAATACCGATGATAGCGTGTGCGACTGCATGTTAGATGTACATGCATGCAGCGCACAGGATGATATAAATAAAATCAGACTAGAAGCGTTGACAATTTTATGCACAGGATGGTATAAATAAATAATGAGTTGGGTTAAACTCTATAAACCCTATAAACCCTATAAACCCTGGGTTGCACTTTCATGGCATGCAAGCGGCACTTGCATGGCGGTATCTGCAAGAGGTACAGAATGGGTGTTCCTGCCTCCCGGATATTTTTTTGAATTTTCAAAGCAGAAGTTAGAGCCGTACGAACGACTCACTCGCCAACCAGATATTTAGCTCTCCGCGGAATTGCGATTCCGACCAGACCAGGCTCCGAAACCAGTCAAAATACCTCCGGGAGGCAGGAACAAATGTACTGGTGCAAATTGTCTTTCTTTCTTACATTAAGGAATTCAAGTTTCATCAAGTTTTGTAACCGATATTGTCAATACAACAGATATTGTCTTCAGGAGATTGACACAAAACATTCAAGGACTGTAAAGACATAGAAGTTACATCTTCAAAGTAGCCTGAAAAGTCAAAGTGCTGGCTAACATCGTGCGCATCAATAATCATTTTCAAAGAGTTCCTGCCTCATAATCAAATATTTATGCTACATCTGGAATTATTGGGCACACGCAGCGATATTATCGCTTGAGCAAACTGAACACATTTCTGAAAATTTTGAGGAGAGTGGATAAATACTTGCTCTACGGTGGCAAGAAACGTGTCTTGTCTAACAAAAGACCCAGCTGCTGTCAAGTTTCACAATGGCCCTGTACTCGGGGCCAGCCGCCTCTGCATCCATAAAAAGCAAGCAGACATCTGCGTGACCGGCCTTCGCAGCCGCCCACAAGGCCCAGCTGTTGACAGAGTTCGCCCGGGCCCTGAACTCAGCCACCTCTGGATCCCATGAGCAGCTTGCAGACATCTGCGTGACCTGCCTTTGCAGCTGCCCACAAGGCCCTGCTGTCGCTAAAGTTTGCCAGGGCCCTGAACTCAAGTCCAGCCACCGCTGGATCCATCAGCAGCTTGCAAACATCTGCCTGACCAGCCTTTGCAGCTGCCCACAAGGCCCTGCTGTCGCTAGAGTTCGCCAGGGCCCTGAACCAAAGTCCAGCCACCGCTGGATCCATGAGCAGCTTGCAGACATCTGCGTGACCTTCCTTTGCAGCTGCCCACAAGGCCCTGCTGTCGCTAGAGTTCGCCAGGGCCCTGAACTCAAGTTCAGCCACCGCTGGATCTATAAGCAGCTTGCAGAAATCTGCGTGACCTTCCTTTGCAGCCGCCCACAAGGCCCTGCTGTCGCTAGAGTTCGCCCTGGCCCTGAACTCAAGTCCAGCCACAGCTAGATCCATCAGCAGCTTGCAGACATCTGCGTGACCTGCCTTTGCAGCAGCCCCCAAGGCCCTGTTGTTGATGTTGTTCGCCCTGGCCCTGTACTTGAGTCCAGCCACTGCTGGATCCATCAGCAGCTTGCAGACATCTGCGTGACCTGCCTTTGCAGCAGCCACCAAGGCCCTGCTGTTGATATTGTTCGCCCTGGCCCTGTACTTGAGTCCAGCCACTGCTGGATCCATCAGCAGCTTGCAGACATCTGCGTGACCTGCCTTTGCAGCATCCCCCAAGGCCCTGCTGTTGATATGGTTCGCCCGGGCCCTGTACTCAAGTCCAGCCACCTCTGGATCCATGAGCAGCTTGCAGACATCTGCGTGACCTGCCTTGGCAGCCGCCCACAATGCCCAGCTGTCGCTAGAGTTCGCCCTGGCCCTATACTCAAGTCCAACCAGCTCTGGATCCATCAGCAGCTTGCAGACATCTGCGTGACCTTCCTTTGCAGCCTCACGCAAGGCACAGCTGTTGCTATAGTTCGCCAGGGCCCTGAACTCAATCCAGCCACCGCTGGATCCATCAAAAGCTTGCAGACATCTGAGTTACCTGCCTTGGCAGCCGCCCCCAAGGCCCTGCTGTCACTAGAGTTCGCCAGGGCCCTGAACTCAAGGTCCCAGCCACCGCTGGGATCCATCAAAAGCGAGCAGACATCTGCGTGGACCTTCCTTGATAGCCTCATGCAAGGCCCGGCTGTAGCTAGAGTTCGCCCGGGCCCTATACTCAAGTCCAGCCACCTCTGGATCCATCAGCAGCTTGCAGACCATCTGCGTGCCCTTCCTTTGCAGCCTCACGCAAGGCCCAGCTGTCTCCATAGTTTGCCCGGGCCCCGTACTCAAGTCCAGCCACCTCTGGATCCATCAGCAGCTTGCAGACATCTGCGTACCCTTCCTTTGCAGCCCACCACAAGCCCCTGCTGTCGCCATAGTTCGCCCGGGCCCTGTACTCAAGTCCAGCCACCTCTGGATCCATCAGCAGCTTGCAGACATCTGCGTGACCTGCCTTTACGCCTCAAGCAATGCCCAGCTGTCGTTATTGTTCGCCCTGGCCCCTGAACTCAATTCCAGCCACCTCTGGATCCATCAGCAGCTGGCAGACATCTGCGTGACCTTCCTTTACAGCCTCACGCAAGGCCCAGCTGTCGTTATAGTTGGCCCTGGCCCTGAACTCAATTCCAGCCACCTCAGGATCCATCAGCAGCTGGCATACATCTGCGTGACCTTCCTTGGCAGCCACCCCCAAGGCCCTGCTGGCGCTAGAGTTCGCCCGGGCCTGAACTCAATTCCAGCCACCTCTGGATCCATCAGCAGCTGGCAGACATCTGCGTGACCTTCCTTGGCAGCCACCCTCAAGGCCCAGCTGTCGCTAGAGTTTGCCTGGGCCCTGAACTCAATTCCAGCCACCTCTGGATCCATGAGCAGCTTGCAGACATCTGCGTGACCTGCCTTGGCAGGCAGCCACAATGCCCAGCTGTGAGTAGAATTCGCCCGGGCCCTATACTCAATTCCAGCAACCTCTGGATCCATTAGCAGCTTGCAGACATCTGCGTGACCTTCCTTTGCAGCCTCATACAAGGCCCTGCTGTCTCTAGAGTTCGCCAAGGCCCTGTACTCAAGTCCAGCCACCCGCTGGATCCATGAGCAGCTTGCAACACACTGCGTGACCTTCCGTGGCAGCCCACCCACAGGCCCTGCTAGAGTTGCCATGTCTCTGAACTCAGTCCATCCACCTCTTTGATCCTCAGCAGCTGCATACTCTGAGGACCTTCATTGGCATCCTGCCCCACAGAACCACGCTGCGCTAAGGTCGCCCGTCCCTGAACTCATCTCAGGCCACCTCTGGAGTC
>JACBWV010000946.1:746998-780264 GCA_013435795.1 Chlamydomonas sp. ICE-L | reverse complement strand
TATGTCACCCATCTTTGTCCCTGCCATATAAGTTCGTGATTACTCAGAACCGCAAATGCAGCCTCCAGACGAACAAGACACCAAAGGCAGTACCACTCCGCAGAAAGAAATGATGCCGCGCACCACTCTAGAAGCTGCGAAAACTGTCCGAAAAATACACCTTTAGAAACACCACAACCGCTTTCTGGAACACTCCGCTACTCGACTGTGCGTTATTGAGCCATCAAGCCAACATTGCGGATGTTGGCGCGGAGTATCCATGAGGACAGTGTCAATGTCGCCAAATCGAATTACCAAGCCCGCAGGATCGGGAAAAACAATCCAGATTTGTTGCCTTGATGCCAGCTTATTTCAGGCACAACCGGGACCACCTGGACATTGACCCGTCACTCCTGGCAAGGAGAAGCTCGCTAGTATACCAAATACAGTGTGACATTGTTGCCATGTTCCGACAGCTGCTTACCGTTCAATGTGCGCAGTCATCAAACACCCGGTGCCTTCGGCAGCGGCCCGTTCGCCATGCGCGCCAACAACACGATTAGGCAAAACGGGTCGATCTCCAGAATATGCGAACGGCTTGGCGAAGTCACGCAATTTCGAACGCGCCCCATGCCCGCCTATCCTGCCCCAACATGAAAACAGGTTTCTGTGTGCTTATTTTAGGCATCTTGTTTGTCTCAATAGTTTGAATTTTATAGGCATATTCCCATGGGGTGCGCAAAATGGAAGACAACAGCTGGGCTGGAGATTATAAAGGTGTTTTCTTTTGTATGTCCACTTTATTTGAGAACAACGTATAGACTGACACCAGTGTATTGTCAACATCCAGCATCCGGACTTGCCAAGCAGACTTTAAGCCTGTCGACAATCGACAGGACAGTCTTACATGCTGGCTTTCGATTCAAATGGCCTTCCGCATGGACTTGAGGTCGCAACAAGCAAGGAGACCTGTGAACTCACCTCCACACGTGTGTTTCCAAGGAGCCGTTTTGTTTGTACTGTCAAGGCAGATTTGCCGCAGCGCATTTCAGCCAAGGTTGAGAAGCAAGAGGACGGAACTGGCGCTGTTGCTGAAAGCAGCCACGGATCGGCAAAATTCAGCTCTGCCGCCTGTGCAGCAACTGTCATTAAAGGCTTGCCAACTGGCGCTGTCTTTGGAAACCCACCAGATCTCACCGTAGTTCCAACCACAAGAGTTAACTAACCCACCCACGAGTCACATGGCTGGCACCGGCAAGCCTGTCGCCTCATGAGTTTCTGAGCGATTTGGAACAAGCTCCTGGATCGACGCAAACAAAACGCGTTGCTCACCAGGATACGACCCGCTGCTGGAGGAGGAGGTGAGAGCTGCAAGGAAGCTATGGTCAGCGCTTCCTAGTTCCTGCGAATCACGTACCACTGGGAGGCCTGGGTCATCGATGTCTACACGAGCTCGCAGCCAGCCAGCAGTCCCTCTCGATTCCCTTGATATTCCACTCGACGGAAATTACTTCAAATGAAAAACCGCTTTTTACTGGAGTGTCCGGTACACCACCTTCTGGTGTAGCCACACCACATTCAGTGGAACACCATCATGTGCTTTTTTTTTGTGCCCCATCAACAACAAACTGCATCCCCTGCAAAATGCACGCTTCTCCCTTGACCCACCTGCCAGCGCCTTGCCCGTGCCTGCGGATCTGCTATGCTTGCACTGATCCAACTCCTTCTGTTTGTACCTCCCTCCTTTGCTTTGTCCCAATCGCCCTCGACCACCACATAACCCACCACCACGAGCACTGCACACACGTGTCAGGCCCCAACACATAAGACCCGTTTTGGACACAAACAACAACACCCCGTCACAACTTATTTGTTACGACATCAACCACCACCCCCCCCCACAACACCCACCCCCCATGTGCCTGTGCCACGCGCTTGCGCATTCTGCCGTTGTCTTTTGTAATGAGCGATGGAATCCGTCGCCGGCCTTGAAAATTGGCGATTGTGCACGCTTGGTCAAGGACAACCCCGTCAATGACAGAGGCCTTGCGTCGGCTCCGTTACATGATTGTCCCGTCTTTTTTGCGGTGTGAAGGAGGGACTTATTGTAAATATTTACCCCAGTCGCGAAAGGACAGTGAATGTGCTGGGTCCGTATGAGTTGGCGGCCCTATACGTGAGAAGTACCATTAGGTTCTTTTGATATCCATCCGGTCTGCCTGGTTATTCCAGTACATTTTTTGAATAGTGGACCTGGGTCCCCTTGGTGATATTCAGTCCCGTGAGAAATCTTTTTTCACCAAGCGCATTATTTGTTTTCATCTGTTGTAAATCCGTTTTGTGAGGCATTCGTTCTGGCACGCACAGGTTTCTTCTGGCATTGACTCCCCGGTTTACATTCACAGTCCGTCTTGGGCGTTGATGTCTCTAGTGAAAATGGGGCCCGTTGAGGTGCGTAGCCCCTCCAGACCCAATCGCCCGGCAGCCAGCCCCACGTAGGAACCAGTCCCATCTTTATTGAAATAGTCGCAAACAGTCGGCATGCTATGCTGCACCACCACCGCTTAAAGTTCCACTTATCCCCAAGCTTGATCCCCCCAACACATCGCATTCAAGTGCCCAGTTAGATTCAGTTTTTCTAGCCCGTGCATTGCCGTTGTCTACGACTTTGTAGGTGTCGACGAACATTTTCGCATGCACTCGTCGTTGCGACGAGGACTCTCCTGTCGGGGGTTGGATACAAAAAACGATTTACGGCTAACAAAAGAATTGCGAATGCTGGGTACAAATCGACCATTGATTTTTATGATTATAGTTGTATATTGGAGAGTTTATTACAGTTTTATTCTGTTTAGTCTTTTTTTTTAACTATCTTGTATTATAAATTTTTATTATAACTCACTTTATTTATGCTGTGTGTAATAAAATGTGGCCTTTTTCTCCTAGTAGGGTTTGCATTCTGAGAGAAACAGCCAGCAATTCGAAAAGAAAACAAACCCGGTGGTAAAAACAAACAACACAAACAACGCGACACAAAAAAAAAAAAAAAAAAAGAAAAAAAAAAAAAAGAAGGAAAACAGAATGGAAACAAAAAAAACAAAAAACAAGCGAAAATCAAAAAAGAAAAGAAAAAAGAAGGGTGTAAAAAGAGAGAAAGCAAAACACCACATTGCTACAACAATACCGAAAAACAAAAGCAAAAGCGAAAGAAAAACACAACACAAGGAACATATAAAAAAAGAGGAAAATCCAGTCAAAAAAAAAGGAAGAAAAATACAAAAGAAGACAGTCTGGCGTGCGCAACAAAGAGAAAAAAGGAACGACTGCCAAAAAATAGGAAACCACAGAAAAAAAAAAACGATCAGAGGAAGACAAACAACGCATACCCAAAAAAAAAAGAAACACAATCGCATTACACAGATCACAAACTGAAAACACCCGGTAACTGGACAAGGAAGAAACAAACAATAAAGACCCTGCACAAAATCTACACTAAACGAACCTGGCCAGACACCCCCAGGCTCACCCCAACCCAACCCACAGAACGGAAGACTCAGGCACCAAAAACATAACTAAACAAAGACCACACACCCCTCCCGCCACCGGTATGGGCACGCAAGACTTAAGCGCACGCCCAACCACCAGTGCCTACCCGCAACCAACCGCACCACACCACCACCCCACCAGCACCCAAACCCACCGCGCGCCTAGTCAGCACCATCGAGTAGACCCCTGTTAAAAACGCACTAGAGTCCCGTCAGTGGCACCACCCCGGCCCTGCCCCCCCAACACTCCCCCTACGGGCCTGTCACCCCCCGAGCCACGGCCAACGCCCTTCCACACTTTCATAGTACAACCCCCCATTTGTATCCGCTTCTCGACACCCACACCCGTGTTGGTTTCCACCACTGCCCGTTCCAGTGGGACTCCCGGGGATTGCGCCCCCCCCCCGTGACTGGTGAACGGCGCCCCCCCTCCCTTGCATGCACCCCCACCCTATCTGCCCCTGCCACAAGTCTGGCCACACACACACACCACCCCCCCGATCCACCGTACACAAATTGGCCAAGGCCTCCACGCAAAAGGAGAAAAAAAGAGAGTCAAGAATGACATACCCAGGACCGTCCTCCTCGATGGGCGCCCACGATTAATGGCACGCTACGAACTCCAGGCAACGCAAAACGTCTCTTGATCAAGCCGCCAAAAGCCTGGATAACATTCCACGCACCCCAGACATTTTACGATATTGGGATAGATCTCCAGGCAGGGATTTATCGTCCCCTCGGGTTTGCTTCAAGAGACAGGTCGCCGTTTGGGTCCAGAAAGCATACACACCATAGAAGTCGAATGGCATTATGCTCGAGCTTCGGAGCTGGCGGATTCCCTGCCTCCTTGTACCCCAAGGACGTTGTCAAATTATTTTCCTTTGTCATGTACAATGTCTCATTGCCGACTACACCGCTTTCGGAGAATACGAATTTGCAGCCGATCACCACCCAAGTATCTATGCCAATGTTCGAGCTGTTTGAGGGACGACCAGTGTAACGAGCAAGAAACTTAAGTTAAACCTTACCTACATGAACGAGCACAAACTGCCCCCCAAACACCCAACGGATGACCCTGATTCTTATTCGAATAACCAACTTAGGTACCCTAAAAGAAAAAGCAAGGAAGAACCAAAGGCAAGAAAATTCTTCCGAAGAAAAAGAGAAAAACAACAGGAGAAAAAAAAAATGGAGAGAAAACTAGAAAAAAAGCAGAGAAAAGAAGAAAAAAAAAAAAAACAAAAAAAAAAAAAAAAAAGAACAGAAAAAAAAAGTGAACAGAGAACGAAAACAAGAGGGTGAAAAAAAAAAAAAAAAACAACAACCCACAAAATTACAACAACCTGACAAAATACCCTAAAACAAACTAAACCCACCCAATAGGCAGAGGCAAAACCCACAATTTTATTTTATTGCACTCAATTTGCAAGCCACACCGGCGAATCGGATGTTTGTCTGTGATTGCAAAGCTTGTTGACCCAACATAGTGATGTACGCTTTAACGAGCATCGCACGTGAGGAGGCGACTGTTTCCGCCGTTTGCGTTTGAAGTAGATGTAACGAGAAGATGCGACAGGTTTCCGCCGTTTTGCGTTTGGTCAGATGGACAAGAAGGAGGCGACCAGTGTTTCGCCGTTTGGTTTGGAGTCACGATGGAAGAGAAAAGAGGCGACATGTTTCCGCTCGTTTGCATGTGGATTTCAGGATGGCGAGGGAGGATCCTGAGGAAGCCGCCGCTGTGGTGTAGTGTGGAGGCAGAGGGATCATTGGTACACCAAACCAGCCTCCACCATCAGTTGTTTTTTTTCTCTTTTCTTTTTTTTTTTTTTTGAAACACGTTAGCTAATTTGACAGATAAAACCGAGTGTCAACGCGGGTTCCATTCACGCAGAGACGACCCCCATCGGCATCTGTCAGCAAAACGTTTTCATGCTGCCGTTCTGCTGATGTGATCCATCGTCGTGCCAGGGGTAACATCCGGACACGACTCGCTAGCTTGAGTTATCAGCACCGAGGAATCACAAATCCGCTCCAGACCATGTTTCGAAACCTATTCGCATTCAGTGAACAGTTGATCCTTTTTTCTAGCCCGTGCCTGCCGTTGTACCAATCATGATATAGCAACAATGTTACGCTAACGGCCATGTGCGACGCAGTGAGCGAAGACACCTTTGACGGGTTTGATCCGGTTACACAGTTGATGGTCAACTGTCAAATCCCAAGGTGTCCTTTTCATCAGATCCAATCACAAACGTAGCGGCCGTCGCGAAGGGGTGCCGATTGTACAGACACACACTTGTATTGGATTCTTTTCCACAGTCTTCGCATCGCAGCTTTGCATCCTTGCATGAAGACCCCTTCGGCCAGATTTGCGCATTGAGGGCAACACCATTGTAGCACGCGGCACCCTCATTCTTCTCATGCGTCAAATCCACTTCCATGCTCTCTGCCACGTTTGGCACGTCGCACAGTCAGAGGCACAAAACACTAACCACTACTAGGCGCAGCTATGGAGTCGCGGCAAAGAGGGCACGTATTCAGTCTTGGAAAGCAAGTCTCCGCACCACGAGGGTGATCGCTGGGAAGGGCGAGCGCTGCACACATGATTGTTTAGGCAGCAAGGACACTCCCACAAAGGGCGCTCGATCTCAACCACCTCGACCTCGTCTCAATGGGAATACTGGGAGCCTCTCTTCATCTGTAGTCACAGGAATAAAATGAAAACCCGTGTCAGATGGAAAGTAAAATGACAGCAGTTGTACATTATATTGAAAGCAAAAAATTGCATGTACTTCGTCTCTGACGGACAACGATATATAACCTGTTCAGTCCATGCCATCTCCATAGAGATCGATTCCAGACCATATAGGAGACCTATCGTAAATTTACGATAAAACAAACAAATCACATCACTCGTACTGATGCGCAAGCGGTTACTATCCGCAGCGGTACTCGATGTACTTGGATGTCTTGAGGTGTGCAATGGGTGGTCTGCATTCCGGTCGCTTTGACTGGTTGCGAAACATGGTATGGACGGATTGTGATTCCTCGGGTGTGATATCTCAAGCTAGCGAGTCGTTCGGATGCTCTAAATTCTGAGTAGAAATTAAAAAAAACCGCCGGGGGGGAACGCCCATACTTTTTTGTAGCTCGCATATATTGACAGTCTTGCCGTCGACCACTTTTTCGTTTTGTTTTGTGGGGCGTTCGACGTGCGACATGTGAAAAGTAATGAGACATAATATTACGAAATGAAAGACATGCTATCATCGTCATCTTCTCGCTCGGTCTCAGACGTTGTGGTTGCTTGGTACAACGAACCGGGGGTGGAAAGATGGGTATCCGCGCTTACTTTTGCGTTTTCGGAGCGTCCTACAGGCGAGTGGTACCGGATATTCGTGTTCCACAAGGGTAGTACTGCCGAAGATGCAAAGCAACGTTTGTTCGATGTGTTGGGTAGAAAGTGTAGTGATGTCGATGTCTTTTTCGAGCATCTGGATAATGTGGGTCGTGAGGCAGATACGTGGTTGCATTACACGGTGGCGCGTTTGCGTGCTGGCGACATGCCTATGAACCGTGTGGCCTTCTTGCAGGGTGATCCTTGGGACCATTTTGGGACGCCGCATGGCGGCAGGGAGAGGAATCTAGATGTGTTTTCATCAAAGCTTGTGGCATTGCTTGCGCCTACCGCTCATCCGATTGCATCAAACCCTGCGCCATTGTTTTGCAACCTGATGAGCAAGTCGCGTGTCATGCGGAGAGGGCTCTCGCACCCTCAACGTCTGGACCTTGAGCGGGTTTGGGTTGAGGCCTTCGGATGCGAATGTAAGGTGGACAGTTATGTGTTCGCTGCGGGGGCGCAGTACCTTGTGGACGCCGTGCGCCTTTCTCAAGAAAAGCCATTGTCTTGGTGGACGTCCCTTCATAATAAATTGCGTGCTGACGAGATCAATGCTTGGGAGATCGAGCGGTTTTGGTTGCATATTTTTGGTGATGGTGTATAAAAAAAATGCATCATGCTAAGAATAAGCATTGTTTCAAACATGAACGATCACTCCGCTACAGCTGCTCCTCCTCCTCATTACTTGCGTCGTAGCATCAAACAAATACCATTAAAAGATGATGGCGCTGTCGACTACGATGAAAAGCTTAAAAAGGAGATTGGATACATCAATTACCATTTCATGCACAAGAAAGAAGTTCTTGAACGCAGAATACAACAGTTGGAGCAGGAGAGGGAAAAGAAAATCAAATTCGCAACCGATCGGAACACTATTGCCCGATTGGAAAGCAATGTTGATTTGGTGCGGGCCGCTGAGAACTATCTTCGTGTTGAAGCGATCGAGGATGAGTGTTGGGCTTCGAAAGCCATCTTGAAACCGCCTGAGGATCTAAATTCAGTAAAGTAGAAAATTCAAAAAATCCGCAGTGAGGCAGGAACACACATTCTGTACCGCTTGCAGGTACCGCCAGGCAAGTGCAACCAAGGGTTTATAGGGTTTATCCCAACTCATTATTTATTTATAACATCCTGTGCGCTTGCATGCATGTACACACATGTTCATAGAACATGCATTCGCACACGCGATCATCGTTTCCACTCCTAACGTGTCCCTATGACATTCTTGATCGTATTGCCCTATTCTCTTCCAACCCCAAGATTGTATTAGTGTGTAAAACTTTGCACAAAAGATTTTCGGGATGGCCCCTTACCGGATTGATCCAACCACCGCAGCGAGTTGGAGAGATGATGGCGAAAGGGGGGCGCACCGACCTTCTAGCAGTATGCTTGGTATCCAATCCTCTTGTACAGGTTGAAGGGGCCCTACAATTGAGGGCGAACCAAAATGGAAACAAGCTTCTCTATGTGGCAGCCCAGGCCGGTCACGCAGATGTCTGCAAGCTGCTCATGGATCCAGCGGTGGCTGGACTTGAGTTCAGGGCCAGGGCGAACTCTGGCGACAGCTAGGCATTGTGGGCGGCTGCCAATGAAGGTCACGCAGATGTCTGCAAGCTGCTTATGGATCCAGCGGTCGCTGGACTTGAGTATAGGGCCCGGGCGAACGCTAGCGACAGCTGGGTCTTGTGGGCGGCTGCCAAGGAAGGTCACGCAGATGTCTGCAAGCTTCTCATGGATCCAGCGGTCGCTGGACTTGAGTTCAGGGCCCGGGCGACCGCTAGAGACAGCTGGGCATTGTGGGCGGCTACCAAGGCAGGTCACGCAGATGTCTGCAAGCTGCTGATGGATCCAGAGGTGGCTGGAATTGAGTTCAGGGCCAGGGCGAACACTTTCGACAGCAGGGCATTGTGGGCTGCTGCCAAGGCAGGTCACGCAGATGTCTGCAAGCTGCTGATGGATCCAGAGGTGGCTGGACTTGAGTTCAGGGCCCTGGCGAACTCTAACGACAGCAGTGCCTTGTGGGCGGCTGCAAAGGAAGGTCACGCAGATGTCTGCAAGCTGCTCATGGATCCAGAGGTCGCTGGACTTGAGTTCAGGGCCCGGGCGAACTCTGTCAACAGCTGGGCATTGTGGGCGGCTGCGGAGGCCGGTCATGCCGATGTCTGCTTGCTTTTGATGGATCCAGAGGTGGCTGGCCCCGAGTACAGGGCCATTGTGAATATTGACAGCAGCTGGGTCTTGCCACCGTAGAGCAAGTATTTATCCACTCTCCTCAAACTTTTCAGAAATGTGTTCAGTTTGCTCAAGCGAAAATATCGCTGCGTGTGCCCAATAATTCCAGATGTAGCAGAAATATTTGATTATATGAGGCAGGAACTCTTTGAAAATGATTATTGATGCGCACGATGTGAGCCAGCACCTTGAATTTGCAGGCTACTTTGAAGATGTAACTTCTATGTCTTTACAGTCCTTGAATGTTTTGTGTCAATCTCCTGAAGACAATATTTGTTGTATTGACAAGATCGGTTACAAAACTTGATGAAACTTGAATTCCTTAATTTAAGGAAGAAAGACAATTTGCACCTGTACATTTGTTCCTGCCTCCCGGAGGTATTTTGACTGGTTTCGGAGCCTGGTCTGGTCGGAATCGCAATTCCGCTGAGAGCTAAATCTCTAGTTGGCGAGTGAGTGAGTCGTTCGTACGGCTCTAACTTCTGATTTGAAAATTCAAAAAAATCGCCGGGAGGCAGGAACACCCATTCTGTACCGCTTGCAGATACCGCTTCCATTTTGCAGGGATGCGTGTTGTTGATGGGCTACAAAAAAACATGATGGTGTTCCACTGCAATGTGGGTTGCTACACCAAAAGGTGTACCGTACACTCCAGAAAGCGGTTTCATTTTAGTATTCCTTCGAGTGTAATTAGCTTAAACCTGATTAGCGGCAGAGCTGCAGTCCACTCTTGCCTTGATCCACACTGACAACTGGAGGATGTAAATCCCTAAGGTGCCCTTAGTACCTGTGGGAGATCAACGAGTGACCGGAGGAAAATCTTGCCCTGTATCCCAATCGATGAGTGGTCTTCAGTGTCAATGTGTTGCAACTGATTGGGTCAAGCTCAAGTGGTTAAGTGCATCGTTTATACCTTGTATGTCCATCAGTGATTATAATCATAGAGTTAAGCTACGGCTGCTCCTTGTTTATACTGTCCCCTCCGATGTATGAAATGATTAAGAGTATAAATAAATAATGAGTTGGGATATTAAATAAAAGGCTATAGACCATCCTGTGCGCTTGCATGCATTGTACACACATGTTCATCGAACATGCATTCGCACACGCGATCATCGTTAATCCTAACGCTTCCCCATGACATTCTTGATCGTATTGCCCTATTCTCTTCCAACCCCAAGATTGTATTAGTGTGTAAAACTCTGTGCAAAAGATTTTCTGGATGGCCCCTTACCGGACTGATCCAACCACCACAACGAGTTGGAGAGATGATGGCGAAAGGGGGGCGCGCCGACCTTCTAGCAGTATGCTTGGTGTCCAATCCTCTTGTACAGGTTAAGGGCGTACAATTGAGGGCGAACCAAAATAAAAACAAGCTTCTCTATGTGGCTGCCAAGGCCGGTCACGCCGATGTCTGCAAGCTGCTGATGGATCCAGCGGTGGCTGGACTTGAGTTCAGGGCCCTGGCGAACTATAGCTACAGCTTGGCCTTGTTGGAGGCTGCCAATGAAGGTCACGCAGATGTCTGCAAGCTGCTGATGGATCCAGAGGTGGCTGGACTTGAGTTAAGGGCCCGGGCGAACTCTAGCGACAGCAGTGCCTTGTGGGCGGCTGCCAAGGCAGGTCACAGATGTCTGCAAGCTGCTAATGGATCCAGAGGTGGCTGGACTTGAGTTCAGGGCCCGGGCGAACTCTAGCGACAGCTAAGCCTTGTGTGCGGCTGCGAAGGAAGGTCACGCAGATGTCTGCAAGCTGCTGATGGATCCAGAGGTGGCTGGAATTGAGTTCAGGGCCCTAGCGAACACCAGCGACAGCTGGGCATTGTGGGCCGCTGCGAAGGACGGTCACGCAGATGTCTGCAAGCTGCTGATGGATCCAGAGGTGGCTGGACTTGAGTTCAGGGCCCGGGCGAACTCTAGCGACGGCATGGCCTTGTGGGCGGCTGCGAAGGACGGTCACGCCGATGTCTGCAAGCTGCTCATTGATCTAGAGGTGGCTGGACTTGAGTTCAGGGCCCGGGCGAACTCTAGCGACAGCTGTGCCTTGTGGTGGGCTTCCGCGGAAGGTCAAGCAGATGTCTGCAAGCTGCTGATGGATCCAGCGGTGGCTGGACTTGAGTTCAGGGCCCGGGCAAACTTTAGCGACAGCAGGGCCTTGTGGTGGGCTGCCAAGGATGGTCACGCAGATGTCTGCAAGCTGCTGATGGATCTAGAGGTGGCTGGACTTGAGTATAGGGCCCTGGCGAACTCTAGCGACAGCAGGGCCTTGCGTGAGGCTGCCAAGGCAGGTCACGCAGATGTCTGCAAGCTGCTGATGGATCCAGCGGTGGCTGGAATTGAGTTCAGGGCCCGCGCAAACTCTGTCAACAGCTGGGCCTTGCGGCTGGCTGCAAAGGTAGGTCACACAGATGTCTGCAAGCTGCTGATGGATCCAGAGGTGGCTGGAATTGAGTTCAGGGCCCTAGCGCACTCTAGCGACAGCAAGGCCTTGCGTGAGGCTGCCAAGGCAGGTCACGCAGATGTCTGCAAGCTGCTGATGGATCCAGAGGTGGATGGACTTCAGGTCAGGGCCCGGGCGAACTCTGTCAACAGCTGGGCCTTGCGGCTGGCTGCGAAGGCTGGTCACGCAGATGTCTGCAAGCTGCTGATGGATCCAGATGCGGCTGGCCCCGAGTACAGGGCCATTGTGAATCTTGACAGCAGCTGGGTCTTGCCACCGTAGAGCAAGTATTTATCCACTCTCCTCAAACTTTTCAGAAATGTGTTCAGTTTGCTCAAGCGAAAATATCGCTGCGTGTGCCCAATAATTACAGATGTAGCATAAATATTTGATTAGGAGGCAGGAACTCTTTGAAAATGATTATTGATGCGCACGATGTGAGCCAGCACTTTGACTTTTCAGGCTACTTTGAAGATGTAACTTCTGTGTCTTTACAGTCCTTGAATGTTTTGTGTCAATCAATCTCCTGAAGACAATATTTGTTGTATTGACAAGATCGGTTACAAAACTTGATGAAACTTGAATTCCTTAATGTAAGAAAGTAAGACAATTTGCACCATTACATTTGTTCCTGCCTCCCGGATGGATTTTGACTGGTTTCGGAGCCTTGTCTGGTCGGAATCGCAATTCCGCGGAAAGCTAAATCTCTAGTTGGCGATTGAGTGAGTCGTTCGTACGGCTCTAACTTCTGCTTTGAAAATTCAAAAAAATCACCAGAGGCAGGAACACCCATTCTGTACCGCTTGCAGATACCGCCAGGCAAGTGCCGCTTGCCGCTTGCCGCTTGCATGGAAGGCAAGTGCAACCAAGGGTTTATAGGGGTTATAGGGTTTATTGGGTTTATCCCAACTCAGTATTTATTTATACCATCCTGTGCGCTTGCATGCATGTACAAACATGTTAATCGAACATGCATTCGCCCACGCGATCATTCCTAACGTTTCCCCATGACATTCTTAATCGTATTGCCCTATTCTCTTCCAACCCCAAGATTGTATTAGTGTGTAAAACTCTGCACAACAGATTTTCTGGATGGCCCATTACCGTACTGATCCGACCACCACAGCGAGTTGGAGAGATGATGGCGAAAGGGGGGCGCACCGACCTTCTAGAAGAATGCTTGGTGTCCAATCCTCTTGTAAAGGTTAAGGGGGGCCTACAATTGAGGGCGAACCAAAATGAAAACAAGCTTCTCTATGTGGCTGCCAAGGCAGGTCACGCAGATGTCTGCAAGCTGCTGATGGATCCAGAGGTGGCTGGAATCGAGTTTAGGGCCCGGGCGAACTCTGGCGACAGCTGGGCATTGTGGGAGGCTGCAAAGGAAGGTCACGCAGATGTCTGCAAGCTGCTCATGGATACAGAGGTGGCTGGACTTGAGTTCAGAGCCCTGGCAAACTCTAGCGACAGCAGGGCCTTGTGGGTGGCTGCAAAGGAAGGTCACGCAGATGTCTGCGAGATGCTCATGGATCCAGAGGTGACTGGACTTGAGTTCAGGGCCCGGGCGAACTCTAGCGACAGCATGGCATTGTGGCTGGCTGCAAAGGAAGGTCACGCAGATGTCTGCAAGCTGCTCATGGATCCAGAGGTGGCTGGAATTGAGTTCAGGGCCCGGGCGAACTCTGGCAAAAGCAGGGCCTTGTGGGTGGCTGCACAGGAAGGTCACGCAGATGTCTGCAATCTGCTCATGGATCCAGCGGTGTCAGGACTTGAGTTCAGGGCCCTGGCGAACTCTAGAGACAGCTGGGCATTGTCTCTGGCTTCCAAGGAAGGTCATGCAGATGTCTGCAAGCTGCTGATGGATCCAGAGGTGGCTGGACTTGAGTACAGGGCCAGGGCGAACTCTGGCAACAGCTGGGCCTTGCGTGAGGCTGCCAAGGAAGGTCACGCAGATGTCTGCAAGCTGCTCATGGATCCGGCGGTGGCTGGAATTGAGTTCAGGGCCCGGGCGAATTCTAGCGACAGCTGGGAATTGTGGGTGGCTGTCAAGGAAGGTCACTCAGATGTATGCAAGCTGCTGATGTATCCAGAGGTGGCTGGACTTGAGTTCAAGGCCCGGGCGAACTCTAGCGACAGCATGGCGCTGGCTGCCAATGAAGGTCACGCAGATGTCTGCGAGATGCTCATGGATCCAGAGGTGACTGGAACTGAGTTCAGGGCCCGGGCGAACCATATCAACAGCTGGGCCTTGTGGGCGGCTGCCAAGGCAGGTCACGCAGATGTCTGCAAGATGCTCATGGATCTAGTGGTGGCTGGAATTGAGTTCAGGGCCCGGGCGAACTCTAGCAAAAGCTGGGCTTTGCGTGAGGCTGCAAAGGAAGGTATCGCAGATGTCTGCTTGCTTTTGATGGATCCAGCCGTGGCTGGAATTGAGTTCAGAGCCCTGGCGAACTCTAGCGACAGCAGGGTCTTGTGGGTGGCTGCAAAGGCAGGTCACGCAGATGTCCGCGAGATGCTCATGGATCCAGCGGTGGCTGGACTTGAGTACAGGGCCCAGGCGAACTCTGTCAACAGCTGGGCCTTGTGGGCGGCTGCACAGGCAGGTCACGCAGATGTCTGCAAGCTGCTCATGGATCCAGAGGTGGCTGGACTTGAGTTCAGGGCCAGGGCGAACTCTAGCGACAGCTGGGCTTTGCGTGAGGCTGCAAAGGAAGGTCACGCAGATGTCTGCTTGCTTTTGATGGATCCAACGGTGGCTGGAATTGAGTTCAGAGCCCTGGCGAACTCTAGCGACAGCAGGGTCTTGTGGGTGGCTGCACAGGCAGGTCACGCAGATGTCTGCGAGATGCTCATGGATCCAGCGGTGGCTGGACTTGAGTACAGGGCCCAGGCGAACTCTGTCAACAGCTGGGCCTTTTGGGCGGCTGCACAGGCAGGTTACGCAGATGTCTGCAAGCTGCTCATGGATCCAGAGGTGGCTGGACTTGAGTTCAGGGCCAGGGCGAACCATATCAACAGCAGGGCCTTGTGGGCGGCTGCAAAGGCAGGTCACGCAGATGTCTGCAAGCGGCTGATGGATCCAGCAGTGGCTGGACTCAAGTACAGGGCCAGGGCGATCCATATCAACAGCAGGGCCTTGGGGGCGGCTGCAAAGGCAGGTCACGCAGATGTCTGCAAGCTGCTGATGGATCCAGCGGTGGCTGGACTCAAGTACAGGGCCGTGGCGAACAATATCAACAGCAGGGCCTTGGGGGCGTCTGCCAAGGCCGGTCACGCAGATGTCTGCAAGCTGCTGATGGATCCAACGGTGGCTGGACTTGAGTTCAGGGCCGGGGCGAACCATATCAACAGCAGGGCCTTGTGGGCGGCTGCCAAGGCAGGTCACGCAGATGTCTGCTTGCTTTTGATGGATTCAGCGGTGGCTGGAATTGAGTTCAGGGCCAGGGCGAATTATATCAACAGCAGGGCCTTGTGGGCGGCTGCCAAGGCAGGTCACGCAGATGTCTGCAAGCTGCTGATGGATCCAGAGGTGGCTGGACTTGAGTTCAGGGCCCTGGCGAACTATAGCGACAGAAGGGCTTTGGGGGCGGCTGCTAAGGCAGGTCACGCAGATGTCTGCAAGCTGCTCATGGGATCCAGAGGTGGCTGGAATTGAGTTCAGGGCCCGGGCGAACTCTGTCAACAGCTGGGCCTTGTGTGCGGCTGCGAAGGCCGGTCACGCCGATGTCTGCTTGCTTTTGATGGATCCAGAGGCGGCTGGCCCCGAGTACAGGGCCATTGTAAAACTTGACAGCAGCTGGGTCTTGCCACCGTAGAGCAAGTATTTATCCACTCTCATCAAACTTTTCAGAAATGTGTTCAGTTTGCTCAAGCGAAAATATCGCTGTGTGTGCCCAATAATTCCAGATGTAGCATAAATATTTGATTATGAGGCAGGAACTCTTTGAAAATGATTGTTGACGCGCACGATGTGAGCCAGCACTTTGTTTTTGCAGGCTACTTTGAAGATGTAACTTCTATGTTTTTACATTCCTTGAATGTTTTGTGTCAATCTCCTGAAGACAATATCTGTTGTATTGACAAGATCGGTTACAAAACTTGATGAAACTTGAATTCCTTAATGTAAGAAAGAAAGACAATTTTCACCAGTACATTTGTTCCTGCCTCCCGGAGGGATGTTGACTGGTTTCGGAGCCTGGTCTGGTCGGAATCGCAATTCCGCGGAGAGCTAAATCTCTGGTTGGCGAGTGAGTGAGTCTTTCGTACGGCTCTAACTTCTGCTTTGAAAATTCAAAAAAATCGCAGGGAGGCAGGAACACCCATTCTGTACCGCTTGCAGATACCGCCAGGAAAGTGCCGCTTGCCGCTTGCCGCTTGCATGCCAGGCAAGTGCAACCAAGGATTTATAGGGTTTATAGGGTTTATAGGGTTTATAGGGTTTATCCCCTCATTATTTATTTATACCATCCTGTGCATAAAATTGTCAACACTGCTAGTCTGATTTTATTTATACCATCCAGTGCTTGCATGCATGTACATCGAACATGCAGTCGCACACGCGATCATCGTTTCCATTCCTAACGTTTCCCCATGACATTCTTGATCGTATTGCCCTATTCTCTTCCAACCCCAAGATTGTATTAGTGTGTAAAACTGTGCACAACAGATTTTCTGGATGTCCCCTTACCGGACTGATCCAACCACCACAGCGAGTTGGAGAGATGATGGCGAAAGGGGGACGCGACGACCTTCTAACAGTATGCTTGGTGTCCAATCCTCTTGTACAGGTTAAGGGGGGCCTACAATTGAGGGCGAACCAAAATGAAAACAAACTTCTCTATGTGGCTGCCAAGGAAGGTCACGTAGATGTCTGCAAGCTGCTCATGGATCCAGCGGTGGCTGGACTTGAGTACAGGGCAAGGGCGAACCATATCAATAGCATGGCCTTGTGGGCGGCTGCCAAGGCAGGTCACGCAGATGTATGCAAGCTGCTGATGGATCCAGAGGTGGCTGGACTTGAGTTCAGGGCCCGGGCAAACTCTAGAAACAGCAGGGTATTGGGGGCGGCTGCATATGAAGGTCACGCAGATGTCTGCAAGCTTCTGATGGATCCAGCGATGGCTGGACTTGAGTTCAGGGCCCGGGCGAACTATAGCGACAGCTGGGCCTTGCGTGAGGCTGCCTATGCAGGTCACGCAGATGTCTGCAAGCTGCTGATGGATCCAGCGGTGGCTGGAGTTGAGTTCAGGGCCCAGGCGAACGCTAGCGACAGCTGGGCCTTGCGTGAGGCTGCAAAGGCAGGTCATGCAGATGTCTGCAAGCTGCTAATGGATCCAGCGGTGGCTGGAATTGAGTTCAGAGCCCTGGCGAACTCTAGCGAAAGCAGGGCATTGTGGGTGGCTGCACAGGCAGGTCACACAGATGTCTGCAAGCTGCTAATGGATCCAGAGGTGGCTGGACTTGAGTACACGGCCAGGGCGAACTCTAGCGACAGCTGGGCCTTGCGTGAGGTTGCCAAGGCAGGTCACGCAGATGTCTGCAAGCTGCTAATGGATCCAGCGGTGGCTGGACTTGAGTACACGGCCGTGGCGAACTCTATCGACATCTGGGCCTTGTGGGCGGCTGCCTATGAAGGTCACGCAGATGTATGCAAGCTGCTTATGGATCCAGAGGTGGCTGGACTTGAGTTTAGGGCCCTGGCGAACTCTAGAAACAGCTGGGCATTGTGGCTGGCTGCAAAGGAAGGTCAATCAGATGTATGCAAGCTGCTCATGGATCCAGAGGTGGCTGGACTTGAGTACAGGGCCCGGGCAAACTCTATCGACAGCCGGGCCTTGGGGGCGGCTGCAAATGAAGGTCACGCAGATGTCTGCAAGCTGCTGATGGATCCAGAGGTGGCTGGAATTGAGTTCAGGGCCCGGGCGAACTCTATCGACAGCTGGGCATTGTGGCTGGCTGCCAAGGAAGGTCACACATATGTATGCAAGCTGCTGATGGATCCAGCGGTGGCTGGAATTGAGTTCAGGGCCCTGACGAGCTCTAGCGACAACTGGGCCTTGCGTGAGGCTGCAAAGGAAGGTCACGCAGATGTCTGCAATCTGCTTATGGATCCAAAGGTGACAGGACTTGAGTTCAGAGCCCAGGCGAACTCTAACGACAGCAGGGCCTTGGGGTCGGTGGCCAATGCAGGCCACTCAGATGTCTGCAAGCTGCTCATGGATCCAGCGGTGGCTGGAGTTGAGTTCAGGGCCAGGGCGAACTCTAGCGACAGCTGGGCCTTGTGGGCGGCTGCCAAAGAAGGCCACGCAGATGTCTGCAAGCTGCTGATGGATCCAGAGGTGGCTGGAATTGAATTCAGGGCCAGGGCGAACTCTAGAGACAGCAGGGCTTTGTGGGTGGCTGCCAAGGAAGATCAAGCAGATGTCTGCAAGCTGCTCATGGATCCAGAGGTGGCTGGACTTGAGTTCAGGGCCAGGGCGAACTCTAGCGACAGCTGGGCATTGCGTGAGGCTGCAAAGGAAGGTCATGCAGATGTCTGCAAGCTGCTGATGGATCCAGAGGTGGCTGGACTCAAGTACAGGGCCAGGGCGAACACTTTCGACAGCAGGGCCTTGGGGACGGCTGCGAAGGCCGGTCACACCGATGTCTGCAAGCTGCTGATGGATCCAGAGGTGGCTGGAATTGAGTTCAGGGTCCGGGGCGAACTCTGTCAACAGCTGCGCCTTGCGTGAGGCTGCGAAGGCCGGTCACTCAGATGTCTGCAAGCTGCTCATGGATCCAGAGGTGGCTGGAATTGAGTTCAGGGCCCGGGCGAACTCTGTCAACAGCTGGGCATTGTGGGCGGCTGCGAAGGCCGGACACACCGATGTCTGCTTGCTTTTGATGGATCCAGAGGCGGCTGGCCCCGAGTACAGGGCCATTGTGAATATTGACAGCAGCTGGGTCTTGCCACCGTAGAGCAAGTATTTATCCACTCTCCTCAAACTTTTCAGAAATGTGTTCAGTTTGCTAAAGCGAAAATATCGCTGTGTGTGCCCAATAATTCCAGATGTAGCAGAAATATTTGATTAGGAGGCGGGAACTCTTTGAAAATGATTATTGATGCGCACGATGTGAGCCAGCACCTTGAATTTGCAGGCTACTTTGAAGATGTAACTTCTGTGTCTTTACAGTCCTTGAATGTTTTGTGTCAATCAATCTCACGAAGACAATATCTGTTGTATTGACAAGATCGGTTACAAAACTTGATGAAATTTGAATTCCTTAATGTAAGAAAGAAAGACAATTTGCACCGGTACATTTTTTCCTACCTTCCGGAGGGATTTTGACTGGTTTCGGAGCCTGGTCTGGTTGGAATCGCAATTCCTCGGAGAGCTAAATCTCTGGTTAGCGAGTGAGTCATTCGTACGGCTCTAACTTCTGCTTTGAAAATTCAAAAGAATCGCCGGGAGGCAGGAACACCCATTCTATACCGCTTGCAAATACCGCCAGGCAAGTGCAGCTTGCCGCTTGCATGCCAGGAAAGTGCAACCCAGGGTTTATCGGGTTTATCGGGTTTATAGGGTTTATAGGGTTTATAGGGTTTATCCCAACTCAGTATTTATTTATACCATCCTGTGCGCTTGCATGCATGTACACACATGTTTATCGAACATGCAGTCGCACACGCGATCATCGTTTCCATTCCTATCGTTTCCCCATGACATTCTTGATCGTATTGCCCTATTCTCTTCCAACCCCAAGATTGTATTAGTGTGTAAAACTCTGCACAACAGATTTTCTGGATGGCCCCTTACCGGACTGATCCAACCACTACAACGAGTTGGAGAGATGATGGCGAAAGGGGGGCGCGCCGACCTTCTAGCAGTATGCTTGGTGTCCAATCCTCTTGTACAGGTTAAGGGGGCCCTACATTTGAGGGCGAACCAAAATGAAAACAAGCTTCTCTATGTGGCTTCCAAGGAAGGTCACGCAGATGTCTGCAAGCTGCTCATGGATCCAGAGGTGGCTGGACTTGAGTTCAGAGCCCTGGCGAACTCTAGCGACAGCAGGGCCTTCGGGTTGGCTGCCAAGGTAGGTCACTCAGATGTATGCAAGCTGCTGATGGATCTAGAGGTGGCTGGACTTGAGTTCAGGGCCAGGGCGAACTCTAGCTACAGTCAAGCATTGGGGGCGGCTGCCAAGGAAGGTCACGCAGATGTCTGCAAGCTGCTGATGGATCCAGCGGTGGCTGGACTTGAGTACAGGGCCCGGGCGAACTCTAGCGACAGTTGGGCATTGTGGGTGGCTGCCAAGGCTGGTCACTCAGATGTCTGCAAGCTGCTGATGGATCCAGAGGTGGCTGGACTTGAGTTTAGGGCACTGGCGAACTCTAGCTACAGTTGGGCATTGTGGCTGGCTGCCAAGGCAGGTCACGCAGATGTCTGCAAGCTGCTCATGGATCCAGAGGTGGCTGGACTTGAGTATAGGGTCCGGGCGAACACTAGCGACAGCTGGGTCTTGTGGGCGGCTGCCAAGGAAGGTCACGCAGATGTCTGCAAGCTGCTCATGGATCCAGAGGTGGCTGGACTTGAGTTCAGGGCCCGGGCGAACTCTAGAGACAGCAGGGCATTGTGTGAGGCTGCAAAAGAAGGTCACGCAGATGTCTGCAAGCTGCTGATGGATCCAGCGGTGGCTGGACTTGAGAATAGGGCCCTGGCGAACTATAGCAACAGCAGGGCCTTGGGGGCGGCTGCCAAAGAAGGTCACGCAGATGTCTGCAAGATGCTCATGGATCCAGAGGTGGCTGGACTTGAGTTCAGGGCCAGGGCGAACTCTAACGACAGCAGGGCCTTGTGGGCGGCTGCAAAGGAAGGTCACGCAGATGTCTGCAAGATGCTGATGGATCCATAGGTGGCTGGACTTGAGTTCAAGGCCAGGGCGAACCATATCAACAGCAGGGCATTGGGGGCGGCTGCAAAGGAAGGTCACGCAGATGTCTGCAATCTGCTGATGGATCCGGTGGTGGCTGGACTTGAGTATAGGGCCAGGGCGAACTCTAACGACAGCAGGGCATTGGGGGCGGCTGCAAAGGAAGGTCACGCAGATGTCTGCAAGCTGCTGATGGATCCAGTGGTGGCTGGACTTGAGTATAGGGCCTGGGCGAACACTAGCGACAGCTGGGTATTGTGGGCGGCTGCCAAAGAAGGTCACGCAGATGTTTGCAAGCTGCTGATGGATCCAGATGTGGCTGGTTTTGAGTATAGGGCCCTGGCGAACTCTAACGACAGCAGGGCCTTGGGGGCGGCTGCAAAGGAAGGTCACGCAGATTTCTGCAAGCTGCTCATGGATCCAGATGTGGCTGGACTAGAGTTCAGGGGCAGGGCGAACAATATTAACAGCATGGCCTTGTGGGCGTCTGCCAATGCCGGTCACGCCGATGTCTGCAAGCTGCTGATGGATCCAGAGGTGGCTGGAATTGAGTTCAGGGCCCAGGCGAATTCTAGAGACAGCAGGGTTTTTTCGGCGGCTGCAAAGGAAGGTCACGCAGATGTCTGCAATCTGCTGATGGATCCAGCGGTGGCTGGAGTTGAGTTCAGGGCCAGGGCGAACTCTAACGACAGCAGGGCTTTGTGGGCGGCTGCAAAGGAAGGTCACTCAGATGTCTGCAATATGCTGATGGATCCAGAGGTGGCTGGCCCCGAGTACAGGGCCAGGGCGAACCATATCAACAGCAGGGCCTTGGGGGCGGCTGCAAAGGATGGTCACTCAGATGTCTGCAAGCTGCTCATGGGATCCAGCGGTGGCTGAACTTGAGTTCAGGCCCAGGCGAACTCTAGCGACAGCTGGTCCTTTTGGGGGCGGCTGCGAAGGCCGGTCACGCCTATGTATGCTTGCTTTTGATGGATCCAGAGGCGGCTGGCCCCGAGTACAGGGCCATTGTGAAACTTGACAGCAGCTGGGTCTTGTGTTAGGCAAGACACGTTTCTTTCTTGCCACCGTAGAGCAAGTATTTATCCACTCTCCTCAAACTTTCCATAAATGTGTTCAGTTTGCTCCAGCGAAAATATCGCTGCGTGTACCCAATAATCCCAGATGTAGCAGAAATATTTGATTATGAGGCAGGAACGCTTTGAAAATGATTATTGATGCGCACGATGTGAGCCAGCACTTTGACTTTTCAGGCTACTTTGAAGATGTAACTAACTTCTGTGTCTTTACAGTCCTTGAATGTTTTGTGTCAATCAATCTCCTGAAGACAATATTTGTTGTATTGGCAAGATCGGTTACAAAACTTGAAGAAGTTCTGGCTCCTGTGATCCCTTCTCCCTCAGTCAGTACGGATCACTTCATACCTGGTAATATTTATATTCAGTTCCTGGCGTCGACTTGTTCAACGTGAATTCGTTGCGTCGTGCGATCATCGCTTGTGTGGAGACCGGAAAACTATCTTCGTGTTGAAGCGATCGAGTATGAGTGTTGGGCTTCGAAAGCCATCTTGAAACCGCCTGTACAAGTCGTTCATGAGACTCTAAATTCAGTAGAGTAGAAAATTTAAAAAATCGTAATCCCATTCTGTACTGCTACAGCTACCGCCAGGCAAGTGCAACCAAGGGTTTATAGGGTTTGACAAACCCTATAAACCATATAAACAATATAAACCACATAAACCATATTAACCATATAAACCATATAAACCCAACTCAGTATTTATTTATACCATCTTGTGCGCTTGCATGCATTGTACACACATGTTCGTCGAACATGCAGTCGCACACGCGATCATCGTTATTCCTAACGTTTCCCCATGACATTGTTGATCGTATTGCCCTATTCTCTTACAACCCCAAGATTGAATTAGTGTGTAAAACTCTGCGCAAAAGATTTTCAGGATTGCCCCTTACCGGACTGATCCAACCACCACAGCGAGTTGGAGATATGATGGCGAAAGGGGGGCGCGCCAACCTTCTAGCAGTATGCTTGGTGTCCAATCCTCTTGTACAGGTTAAGGGGTCCCTAAAATGGAGGGCGAACCAAAATGAAAACAAGCTTCTCCATGTGGCTGCCAAGGAAGGTCACGCAGATGTCTGCAAGCTGCTGATGGATCCAGAGGTGGCTGGACTTGAGTATAGGGCCAGGGCGAACTCTAGCGACAGCTGGGCCTTGTGGGAGGCTGCAAAGGGAGGTCATGCAGATGTCTGCAAGCTGTTGATGGATCCAGCGGTGGCTGGACTTGAGTTCAGGGCCCGGGCGAACTCTGTCAACAGCAGGGCCTTGGGGGCGGCTGTCAAAGAAGGTCACGCAGATGTCTGCAAGCTGCTGATGGATCCAGATGTGGCTGGACTTGAGTTCAGGGCCCGGGCGAACCATTTCAACAGCAGGGCCTTGTGGGCGGCTGCCACGGCAGGTCACGCAGATGTCTGCAAGCTGCTGATGGATCCAGAGGTGGCCGGGCTTGAGTTCAGGGCCCGGGCGAACTCTAACGACAGCATGGTATTGTGGCTGGCTGCAAATGAAGGTCACGCAGATGTCTGCAAGCTGCTGATGGATCCAGAGGTGGCTGGGCTTGATTTCAGGGCCCTGGCGAACTCTATCAACAGCCGGGCATTGTGGGCGGCTGCCAAGGCAGGTCATGCAGATGTCTGCAAGATTCTGATGGATGCAGAGGTGGCTGGACTTGAGTTCAGGGCCCGGGCGAACTCTAACGACAGCATGGCATTGTGGGTGGCTGCAAAGGAAGGTCACGCAGATGTCTGCAAGCTGCTGATGGATCCAGAGGTGGCTGGAATTGAGTTCAGGGCCCGGGCGAACTCTACGCACAGCTTGGCCTTGCGTGAGGCTGCAAAGGAAGGTCACGCAGATGTCTGCAAGCTGCTGATGGATCCAGAGGTGACTGGAATTGAGTTCAGGGCCCGGGCGAACTCTACGCACAGCTGGGCCTTGCGTGAGGCTGCAAAGGCAGGTCACGCAGATGTCTGCAAGCTGCTGATGGATCCAGATGTGGCTGGAATTGAGTTCAGGGCCCGGGCGAACTCTACGCACAGCTGGGCATTGTGGGAGGCTGCCAAGGAAGGTCACGCAGATGTCTGCAAGCTGCTGATGGATCCAGAGGCGGCTGGCCCCGAGTACAGGGCCATTGTGAATCTTGATAGTAGCTGGGTCTTGCCAACGTAGAGCAAGTATTTATCCACTCTCATCAAACTTTCCAGAAATGTGTTCAGTTTGCTCAAGCGAAAATATCGCTGCGTGTGCCTAATAATTCCAGATGTAGCAGAAATATTTGATTATGAGGCAGGAACGCTTTGAAAATGATTATTGATGCGCACGATGTGAGCCAGCACTTTGACTTTTCAGGCTACTTTGAATATGTAACTTCTGTGTCTTTACAGCCCTTGAATGTTTTGTGTCAATCTCCTGAATTGACAAGATCGGTTACAAAACTTGATGAAACTTGAATTCCTTCATGTAAGAAAGAAAGACAATTTGAGCCTGTACATTTGTTCCTGCCTCCCGGAGGGATTTTGACTGGTTTCGGAGCCTGGTCTGGTCGGAATCGCAATTCCGCAGAGAGCTAAATCTCTGGTTGGCGAGTGAGTCGTTCGTACGGCTCTAACTTCTGCTTTGGAAATTCAAAAAAATCGCCGGGAGGCAGGAAAACCCATTCTGTACCGCTTGCAGATACCGCCAGGCAAGTGCCGCTTGTTGCTTGCATTCCAGACAAGTGCCGCTTGCCGCTTACCGCTTGCATGCCAGGCAAGTGCAACCAAGGGTTTATAGGGTTTATAGGGTTTATAGGGTTTATCCCAACTCATTGTTTATTTATACCATCCTGTGCGCTTGCATGCATGTACACACATGTTCATCGAACATGCATTCGCACACGCGATCATCGGTATTCCTAATGTTTCCCCATGACATTCTTGATCGTATTGCCCTATTCTCTTCCAACCCCAAGATTGTATTAGTGTGTAAAACTCTGCACAAAATTTTCTGGATGGCCCCTTACCGGAATGATCCAACCACCACAGCGAGTTGGGGAGATGATGGCGAAAGGGGGGCGCGCCGACCTTCTAGCAGTATGCTTGGTGTCCAATCCTCTTGTACGGGTTAAGGGCGTACAATTGAGGGCGAACCAAAATAAAAACAAGCTTCTCTATGTGGCTACCAAGGCCGGTCACGCCGATGTCTGCAAGCTGCTGATGGATCCAGAAGTGGCTGGACTTGAGTTCAGGGCCCTGGCGAACTATAGCTACAGCTTGGCCTTGTTGGAGGCTGCCAATGAAGGTCACGCAGATGTCTGCAAGCTGCTGATGGATCCAGAGGTGGCTGGACTTGAGTTCAGGGCCAGGGCGAACTCTATCGACAGCAGGGCCTTGGGGGCGGCTGCCAATGAAGGTCATGCAGATGTCTGCAAGATGCAGATGGATCCAGCGGTGGCTGGACTTGAGTTCAGGGCCAGGGCGAACTCTGGCGACAGCTGGGCCTTGTGGTCGGTTGCCAATGAAGGTCACGCAGATGTCTGCAAGCTGCTGATGGATCCAGATGTGGCTGGACTTGAGTTCAGGGCCAGGGCGAACTCTAACGACAGCTGGGCCTTGTGTGAGGCTGCCAATGAAGGTCACGCAGATGTCTGCAAGCTGCTCATGGATCCAGAGGTGGCTGGAATTGAATTCAGGGCCATGGCGAACTCTATCGACAGCAGGGCCTTGGGGGGGGCTGCAAAGGAAGGCCACGCAGATGTCTGCAAGCTGCTGATGGATCCAGAGGTGGCTGGACTTGAGTTCAGGGCCCTGGCGAACTCTAACGACAGCTGTGCATTGTGGCTGGCTGCCAAGGAAGGTCAAGCAGATGTCTGCAATCTTCTCATGGGATCTAGCGGTGGCTGGAATTGAGTTCAGGGCCTGGGCGAACTCTGTCAACAGCATGGCATTGTGGGCGGCTGCCAAGGCAGGTCACGCAGATGTCTGCAAGATGCTCATGGATCCAGCGGTGGCTGGAATTGAGTTCAGGGCCCGGGCGAACTCTAACGACAGCAGGGGCTTGTGTGAGGCTGCCAATGAAGGTCACGCAGATGTCTGCAAGCTGCTGATGGATCCAGCGGTGGCTGGACTCAAGTACAGGGCCAGGGCGAACTCTAGAGACAGCAGGGCCTTGGGGCGGCTGCTAAGGCAGGTCACGCCGATGTCTGCACGCTTTTGAAGGATCCAGTGGCGGCTGGCCCCGAGTACAGGGCCATTGTGAATCTTGACAGCTAGGTCTTGTGTTAGGAAAGACACGTTTCTTGCCACTGTAGAGCAAGTATTTATCCACTCTTCTCAAACTTTTCAGAAATGTGTTCAGTTTGCTCAAGCGAAAATATCGCTGCATGTTCCCAATAATTCCAGATGTAGCAGAAATATTTGATTATGAGGCAGGAAACTCTTTGAAAATGATTATTGATGCGCACGATGTGAGCCAGCACTTTGACTTTTCAGGCTACTTCTTTGAAGATGTAACTTCTATGTCTTTACAGTCCTTGAATGTTTGTGTCAATCTCCTGAAGACGATATCTGTTGTATTGACAAGATCGGTTACAAAACTTGATGAAACTTGAATTCCTTAATGTAAAAAAGAAAGACAATTTGCACCAGTACATTTGTTCCTGCCTCCCGGATGGATTTTGACTGGTTCCGGAGCCTGGTATGGTCTGAATCGCAATTCCGCGGATAGCTAAATCTCTGGTTGGCGAGTGAATCTTCTGCTAAGAAAATTCAAAAAAATCGCCGGGAGGCAGGGACACCCATTCTGTACCGCTTGCAGATACCGCCAGGCAAGTGCCGCTTGCAGCTTGCATGCCAGGCAAGTGCAACCAAGGGTTTATAGGGTTTATCCCAACTCAGTATTCATTTATACCATCCTGTGCGCTTGCATGCATTGTACACACATGTTCGTCGAACATGCAGTCGCACACGCGATCATCGTTTCCATTCCTGACGTTTCCCCATGACATTCTTGATCGTATTGCCCTATTCTTTTCCAACCCCAAAATTGTATTAGTGTGTAAAACTCTGCACAACAGATTTTCTGGATGGCCCCTTACCGGAATGATCCAACCACCACAGCGAGTTGGGGAGATGATGGCGAAAGGGGGGCGCGCCGACCTTCTAGCAGTATGCTTGATGTCCAATCCTCTTGTACAGGTGAAGGGGGCCCCACAATTGAGGGCGAACCAAAATGAAAACAAGCTTCTCTATGTGGCTGCCAAGGAAGGCCACGCAGATGTCTGCAAGCTGCTGATGGATCCAGAGGTGGCTGGACTTGAGTATAGGGCCCGGGCGAACTTTAGCGACAGCGTGGTCTTGTGGGCGGCTGCCAAGGAAGGTCACTCAGATGTATGCAAGCTGCTGATGGATCCAGCGGTGGCTGGACTTGAGTTCAGAGCCCTGGCAAACTCTAGCAGGGCCTTGTGGGTGGCTGCAAAGGAAGGTCACGCAGATGTCTGCTTGCTTTTGATGGATCCAGCGGTGGCTGGACTTGAGTATAGGGCCTTGGCGAACTCTAGAGACAGCATGGCCTTGTATGAGGCTGCAAAGGAAGGTCACACAGATGTCTGCAAGCTGCTCATGGATCCAGCGGTTGCTGGAATTGAGTATAGGGCCCGGGCGAATTCTACTCACAGCTGGGCCTTGAGGGTGGCTGCCAAGGAAGGTCACGCAGATGTCTGCAAGCTGCTCATGGATCCAGAGATTGCTGGAATTGAGTTCAGGGCCCAAGCGAACTCTAGCGCCAGCAGGGCCTTGGGGGTGGCTGCCAAGGAAGGTCACGCAGATATATGCAAGCTGCTGATGGATCCAGAGGTGGCTGGACTTGAGTTCATGGCCAGGGCAAACTATAACGACAGCTGGGCCTTGCGTGAGGCTGTAAAGGAAGGACACGCAGATGTCTGCAAGCTCCTCATGGATCCAGAGGTGGCTGGAATTGAGTTCAGGGCCAGGGCGAACAATAACGACAGCTGTGCATTGCTTGAGGTTGTAAAGGCAGGTCACGCAGATGTCTGCAAGCTGCTGATGGATCCAGAGGTGGCTGGACTTGAGTACAGGTTCCGGGCTAACTCTAACGACAGCAGGGGCTTGTGGTGGGCTGCAAAGGAAGGGTACCCAGATGTCTGCAAGCTGCTGATGGATCCAGAGGTGGCTGGACTTGAGTACAAGGCCCGGGCGAACTATGGCGACAGCTGGGCCTTGCGTGAGGCTGAAAAGGCAGGTCACGCAGATGTCTGCAAGCTGCTGATGGATCCAGAGGTGGCTGGACTTGAGTATAGGGCCCGGGCGAACTCTAGCTACAGCCGGGCCTTGCATGAGGCTGCCAAGGAAGGTCACTCAGATGTCTGCTCGCTTTTGATGGATCCAGCGGTGGCTGGACTTGAATTCAGGGCCCTGGCGAACTCTAACGACAGCAGGGCCTTGGGGGCGGCTGCCAAGGAAGGTCACTCAGATGTATGCAAGCTTCTGATGGATCCAGCGGTGGCTGGACTTGAGTTCAGGGCCCTGGGGAACTATAGCGACAGCTGGGCCTTGCGTGAGGCTGCAAAGGAAGGTCACGCAGATGTCTGCAAGCTGCTGATGGATCCAGAGGTGGCTGGACTTGAGTACAGGGCCAGGGCGAACCATATCAACAGCAGGGCCTTGGGGGATGCTGCAAAGGCAGGTCACGCAGATGTCTGCAAGCTGCTGATGGATCCAGCAGTGGCTGGACTCAAGTACAGGGCCAGGGCGAACCATATCAACAGCAGTGCCTTGGGGGCTGCTGCAAAGGCAGGTCACGCAGATGTCGTCGGTATTTAGGCAGACCTTTGAAATCGTTTGAATCAACTGGTTTGAATCAATGAACCCCTATCAAGTGGTTTTCCCCTTGAATCAGGGTACCTTGAAAACACTTTGAATCAGTGATTCAATTCAAGCAGCTTATTCATTGAATCAGACGGAAGTCAATCAAGACAATATCAAACGGAATTCAAGGTGGTCGAAGATATTGCACTTCGAAATGTAGCTAAGCTCCCATATGTAGGCTGCCGAGAGGTAGGAAGCTTTGAATCCGAGGCGGGCGAGCGCCTAGCGATAACCGGCACAAATCCGTACCTTGTAGTACATTAGTTGTGCTTTCATTGGCTAGACAAAAATCTAGGGTGGGGTGTAGGTGCTAGCAAGATGATGGCTGTAATCTCAAGTGTCACAACTGGCTATGTAACCAAGTTGAAGTTTGGCTATGTAACCAAGTTGAAGTCTGGCTACGTAACCAAGTTGAAGTCTGGCTATGTAACCAAGTTGAAGTCTGGCTATGTAACCAAGTTGAAGTTGAATGTAGGAGTTTGGAAACAGCCCAAGTAGGGTGTGTGTGCGTGTTTAAGTACTCGCACTTTGGACAATGGTAGGAAAGAAACTTTTACAAGAAAGGAAACAAATATAATGCCAGAAAACAAATTGGTATCATATATTTAATTTTCCTGCTGAGGACGGCTTAGCTGGCTCGAAGCTACACAACAACCTAATATACAGAGAGACAGCCTAATGGAGCTGGCTGGAAGCTATACAACCTGGCACACAAAGTGAAAGTCTTATGGAGCTGGCTGGAAGCTGTACAACCTAATGGAGCTGGGTGGAAGCTTTACAACCTGCCACACAAGTGAAAGTCTAATGGAGCTGGCTGGAAGCTCTACAACCTAATGGAGCTGGCTAGAAGCTGTACAACCTAATGCAGCTGGCTGGAAGCTGTACAACCTAATGGATCTGGCTAGAAGCTGTACAACCTGTCACACAAAGTAAAAGTCTATTGAAGCTGGCTGGAAGTTCTACTACCTAAGGAGCTATCTGGAAGCTGTACAACCCATGGCTGGAAGCTGTACAACCTAATGGAGCTGGCTGGAAGTTAGGTCTAATTCAGGAGTCGGGAAAGTATTCATCGTTGTGGGTATCGCACAATTGATGAATACAATACAGTGCTCTCGTGGGTATCGCACAAGAAGGCTGTATATTGTCAACTACCAGGCCCGGCTATTGTCCAAGGTGGTGGAAGGGATAATAGGCCTATCTACTGCTGTGCTTGAAATTTCAAATTAAATTTTTGGGTTTTTTGTATGAGGGTTTAAAGGTACTGCCTGTCCTGGTCAACAAGGACAGGCAGTACCTTTAAACCCTCATAAACAAAACCCAAACTAAAGTCACCCTATGATTACTGCTCCATGCTACTATATATTCAGGGCACTAACATGCCTTAATATCCCATTGGCTAAGCTTGGCACCACATGATGGCAGCTTCCAGGCAGCTCCACTACTGCATATTCGTCCTTTACTTGCTCCCAACAGCCAGCATTCATGAATGACCTGCAAGGGAAAAACATTAGAATGAGTAAGATAATGCTGCTTAGAATGTGCTGCACTTATCATGTTGGTGACTTAAGTGTGTGCAGAGGGTGGTGGATGCATACATGGCTAAACGCATTGACCACCCATTTTGTAGCAGAACTTCCTCGTCCCTTCGAATCTGGTTATGATCTTTTGTTTTCCTGAATCTGAATAATCATATATAGGTACATGAGAAGTTTAGAAACCATTATCATAGTGGAGGATAGCCTACTGGTGTGCAGGGTCCCAACTGGTCGCTGTTCGAAAGGCGCGGATGTGTAACCAGTTCTCTAAGCTCAGAACTTCCTCGTCCCTTTGAATCTGGTTATGATCTTTTGTTTTCCAGAATCGGAATAATCATATTTGGGTACATGAGAAGTTTCGGGATCATTATCCCCCATTGTTCATCAGGTTTGATTAGCATGACCCCCATCAGGGTTGTCTAGGTCCTGCGACGCAGATCCCGCATGCACCGCAGACGCAGGCCCCGAGAATCCGATTCAAATATGGCGACCTGCTTCTCCGCCCATGCGCGTGCGGTTACGGCGGTACTGCATGCTGTACAGTTCAAACTGGTCAGCGCAATGGGTTAGCGCTTCAACTTAGCGGCTGTGCAAGCTTTCACTGTTCACTGCGCGTCAATTGGTTCTCGACTCAGCGATATTCGTGCAGAATAGCGCACCATGCTGCCTGCTTTCCTTGAATTAACTTGGACTGATCTATTCATAGCTTCAGCCATTCCCGAATTGCTTCCTAGATCCGTCAATACCTACATGCGCGAGCACTTTGCTTCCGCGGCACTTTGCTTTGGGAATGGTTGTGCTTCAACTCAAGACTGTAGCGACCTTCTTCTCCGCCCACGCCGGCGCGTGCGGTGAAGGTACTGCATTTTTCGTTTCGTCAAGTGGTGCCTTACTTGACCAGAGTTGTGTCGCAGGCATTAAGGCAGCTGCAGCAAAATGACCTATCATGGAGCCGCAAGAGTTCCAATGCTCGAGGTGTGAAACAGGTGCGCAGTCAGATAGCGACATGCTGCCTGCTTTCCTTGAATTAACTTGGACTGAGCTTGCTTTCATAGCTTCAGCCATTCCCGAATTACTTCTGAGATCCGTCAATACCTACACGCGCGAGCACTTTGCTTCCGCGGTACTTTGCTTTGGGAATTGTTGTGCTTCAACCCAAGACTGTAGCGACCTGCTTCTCCGCCCCCGCGCGTGCGGTTAAGGTACTGCGTTTTGCGTCTCGTCAAGTGGTGCCTTACTTGACCAGAATTTGTCTCGACTTTGACTGACTTGCTTTTTCGAGTTGTTCCGCAGGCATTAAGGCAGCTGCAGCAAGTCGACCTATCGTCCAGCTCATCATGGAGCCGCAAGAGTTCCAATGCTCGAGGTGCAAAACAGGTGCGCATTCAGATAGCGAATTTGGTTTGAACCATGGCTGCTATTTGAAAGTCGGAAGAATGCGCATTGCTGCCAATGTATCTCAACTAACGCTCACCAACGAACATTTGTCTGCAGGTCTCACTCTTGCGACTGGTCTCGCGTCAGAACGCCTGGATGCTGATGACCTTGAGGCTGAAGACGATGTCGTTGATGAACAAGAAGCACAGCATGCTGGAGTTTCGTCAATTCGTACCTGAGGAACTACTTCGTGGCCAACTGCACTTCCTTAGTAGCATATATATCTAGCTCTTCAATCACTAATTACTATCATGTTTAACTATCTAAGGATTCATTCATTATGGTGCTTTCAATTTCTGTAACAAAGATCGAAGAGTCCTGCTGTCCAAATATGCGCCCTCAGTCTTCAGTGCTTGCATTGCTTTACGAAAAAACAGATCTATTTGAACATCATTTGAGTCATGTTTGAAACAACCAACCTTGTTTCAAACCTTTTTCAAGGGGCACGTTGATGACGGCTTGATTAAGATCTATTTGAACATGGTTTGAGTCATGTTTGAAACAACCAACCTTGTTTCAAACCTTTTTCAAGGGGCACGTTGATGACGGCTTGATTAAGATCTATTTGAACATGGTTTGAGTCATGTTTGAAACAACCAACCTTGTTTCAAACGGATCTCAATCGGTAGGTTTGATGGCCGACTGATTCAAACAGGAATCAAAAATAGATTGAATCAAGGTTATCTCCGATTGAATCTAAGAATGAATCAAACGAACAATTCAAACAGGATTTTCTTTGTTTCAAACGACCCTCAAAGAAGTACTAAATACCGACGGTCTGCAAACTGCTAATGGATCCAGTAGTGGCTGGACACAAGTACAGGGCCAGGGCGAACTCTAGCGACAGCAGGGCATTGTGGCTGGCTGCCAAGGCAGGTCACGCAGATGTCTGCAAGCTGCTGATGGATCCAGCGGTGGCTGGAATTGAGTTCAGGGCCAGGGCGAACTCTAGCGACAGAAGGGCCTTGTGGGCAGCTGCAAAGGAAGGTCACGCAGATGTCTGCAAGCTGCTGATGGATCCAGAGGTGGCTGGACTTGAGTTCAGGGCCCTGGCGAACTCTAACGACAGCTGGGCCTTGGTTGAGGCTGCAAAGGAAGGTCACGCAGATGTCTGCAAGCTGCTCATGGGATCCAGAGGTGGCTGGAATTGAGTTCAGGGTCCGGGCGATCTCTATCAACAGCTGGGCCTTGTGGGCGGCTGCGAAGGAAGGTCACGCAGATGTCTGCTTGCTTTTGATGGATCCAGAGGCGGCTGGCCCCGAGTACAGGGCCATTGTGAAACTTGACAGCAGCTGGGTCTTTTGTTAGACAAGACACGTTTCTTGCCATGGTAGAGCAAGTATTTATCCACTCTTCTCAAACTTTTCAGAAATGTGTTCAGTTTGCTCAAGAGAAAATATCGCTGCATGTTCCCAATAATTCCAGATGTAGCAGAAATATTTGATTATGAGGCAGGAAACTCTTTGAAAATGATTATTGATGCGCACGATGTGAGCCAGCACTTTGACTTTTCAGTCTACTTTGAAGATGTAACTTCTGTGTCCTTGAATGTTTTATGTCAATCTCCTGAAGACAATTTCTGTAGTATTGACAATAACGGTTACAAAACTTGATGAAACTTGAATTCCTTAATGTAAGAAAGAAAGACAATTTGCACCAGTACATTTGTTCCTTCCTCCCGGAGGTATTTATCTCTCTCAAGAAAAAAAAAAAAAAAAAAAAAAAAAAAAAAAAAAAAAAAAAAAAAAAAAAAAAAAAAAAAAAAAAAAAAAAAAAAAAAAAAAAAAAAAAAAAAAAAAAAAAAAAAAACAAAAAAAAAAAAAAAAAAAAAAAAAAAAAAAAAAAAAAAAAAAAA
>JACBWV010000946.1:679302-736235 GCA_013435795.1 Chlamydomonas sp. ICE-L | reverse complement strand
CAAAGCGCCACCCATAAGCATCGCCGAAAAAGTACCCGTAACTCCCCCCACTGTTGAATAAAAAAAAAAAACCACTACAAATCTCGAGGGGTTGGACACTAATACTTAACGCATCCATACAAATGTCACCGAAGCACCCTGCCCACCGGCCATTCTCACGAAATGACCCACCCCACTCGTGATATGGCGCATCCTCTTCCCCCCCCGCCACCCCGCCTTGTGGCAAGGGAACGCGTATGCCTTGACCAAGTTTTGTTTTAAGACATATGGGTACCTCTGCGCCAACAAGGTTATCCATTCCACTCACGCTTTGAGGGTCGGCAAACAACAACAATATAGCATCGCGCGAGTCACGCCAGTAACCTCCACCAGACTGTTGAGCCCTCAAAAGCGGGTTGACTTCGGACGAAGTAGCTTTTTGCAGGTGTAACCTCGTGTCCATGCCCGCCGGGAAATAACCTGACGACCTAAGCCAGCTCGAACAACGTCAAGCAAACAGTCGCCTGTAGCCCCTCCTCCTCAAAAATGCAGAAACGTGACGTAGCGTGTACAATGCCCGGTAAGGTCGTGCGTATCTGCGACGCGCAGATCGCAGACAGTGGTATGGTGGGCCATTCACCGCTCTCCGGAAGGGCGGATGATACCTTCTTGTGGTGAAGTTGAAGTCTGAACCGCAGGGCACACGAGGCACTCGGCCGTCAAACATTACTGGATGGGTTGGATCCCAGATCCTTAGCGGATGGGGAACCACTTCTTGGTGGTGAAGCTCGACCTGCAGGCGGGCGGGTAGGTTTCGACAAGTAACCGAAAAATCTACGAAGCTTCGGCACTGATCCACACCCACCATACAGCTCTGTGCATTGGCCTCCGACACGGCCGTGCACCGGATTGGTAACGCTCGGTGTTCGCCTAACGAGTTGTCACAATCACAGTCACCAACACTTGAGACAGTACTTCTCACCACCATAACGCGTCCTGGTCCCGTCTCCTCATATTCCATCAGCGGATTCCACGGACCTCAGATTCAACGGCGGATTCCACGGAGTCATCACGTGTAGTGTCACACCCTCCTGTTTGCCACCGCTGTCGGTCGCCATAACCATGCGTACTTCAAAACGGCCGCTAACATACCATTGTAAAACGGTGGCTTCGCCCACCTCGAAGTACTCGGCACCCACATCTCTTCGTGGCTGGATTCTGGAATCGTAACCACCGCGCATGTACCTGAGCAGTGTCGCCTCTGCATCCACGCACGCTTGTGCATCTCGAACATGGAGTGGCAAAAATGAGCTGGGATCCATTGGGGTACTGCGAGAGCCTCTTGCAGAACGGCTGGCTGGTCCGGCCGACCCTTGACGACCAACGGGGACTTGCCCAGGAACTCGCGCTCGACGAGGGCGTACACGACGTGTTGGGTGTGGTGCGCCATGGATGATACACAAGGGAAGGCTTGACTCAACCAGATGCTGGTCGCGAGCTTGATATCGTGATGATAGAGCGTTTTTACTAGGTCCAAGCGAGATCCACCATGTCACACATATGACAAGGAGTGACTAGAATCCGTGTGTCATGAATGTACGGACGACGATCGATCGATAGGAGTGGACAAGCTACCGCCGTGACATCCCCCTTCTTCTCTCACGCTTTCCGCCTGTTTGTCACAGTCCACATGTAGAGACCGCTACATCCACGAGTGGCTCGGTCGCTCCGCTGTGGGGATGTGAAAAGGGTTCTGCGCGTGTTGAATAAAACAAAAAATAGGGGGGTCCGTTGTTTGCCGATGGTACCAAAGAGGCTACTCGGAATATTTTCGAGAACCTCTTCAACCGTTTCGCAAAATCAACGATCTGCAGTCCCTGCACTCCAAAAGTGTTGTGTGAGAGACGCGCACGCTGAATGCCTCTGCCACAAAATATCAAAAAAAATGTCAATCAGACGCCTGCTTGTATCTTGTAATCTTGTATCTTATCCATTTCATGGATACAAAAAAAAAAAAATGAATTGGATTAGTCCGGAACAATGAATAACTCAAACCAATTAAAACCCTAAACTCCAACAATTTCTAATGAATTTCACACAGTCTGTCAGACCACTGAACATATCATATCATGAATGTGAGGACACATTTGACGTGTCTGGTGATCACGACCTTCTATTGGTGGCACTCAAGCTTCGCTTTGATACTGCTGCCTATTACGGAGGTATGGACTCTGGACACTCTCACTACTTTCGTAGACGGTTGTCACAAACTGAATGTATCGAAAGTGTCACCGCGTCTCGCGATGGGTGCACTTGATATATTGCGCATGCGTCTGTCCTGCCGGGAAACAAGAGTGTCTCGCGCGTCTCCTTCTCTGGAATCATCTGTATCATCTTGCAGTAAGTCTTCGAACGAACTGATCTCTGCGCTCGATCTGAGTGGATATGACGGAGGAGGGAGAGTATATGTTGCCAACTATTTGAACCCTTTTCTATGGCGCCGGTGGTGCATGGAGACATGGAAAGGCTCTTGCGTTGCTTGACCTTGAATGCTCCTTACCCTGTTCTACACCCGTATCCGAACCATATTTGCGCTAGGTTGTCAACAACCACTCGCACCCTCGCGTGGCTTGACATTGAAGCGCCCGATACAGTCCTAATGAACGGAGAACTCCGAGATTTGTACTGGTTCGGTGCCATCAAGTCCTCATCATCTGATGACGATGATGATTACGCATATGATGATTCCGCACATGCTGATTACGCATATGATGATTCCGCATATGATGACACTGTGACTGGATTCCCTAACATTGATTCAGATTACACGTTTCCTGACCAGGTAGATGGTGGCTTTGGATATATCACGCCTGATCAAGGCAGCGCATGGGTATGAGACAAGTACTCCCCTCTTTTTTTTAAAATTCCAAATAAAACCATTATCACATCGTTTCCTCAGTTTTCGTGTGGACGTGCGAGTGAGTCCCCTGTTATTCCGTGCGGTGTGTCCCACTTTATTTGAGAACAACTGTATGCTAGACAATGTTATCATTTTCGGATTCAATCAATGTGGTGTGTAACTGAGTAACTTGTAACCCATTTGACCATGTGAAAAACAAAGAATCTCATTTTCTCATTTTCTCATTTGACCATGTGAAAAACAAAGAATCTCTTTTCTCATTTCTCATTGACCATGTGAAAAACAAAGAATCTCATTTTTCTCAGTGGTTACAATGGTTTACAAGTTACAATTGATTAAGCTGAGTATTCAAATGCTGGTTTAGGGTTTAGTGTCCTCATTTTTCCTCTGGATGTTGAGGTCGATGGCAGCGGTTTCTGCCGACTTGCGGTGCAAATCTTAGGTGGGTGGGGGTGTTCTTGGATGTGCAGGGGAGTGAGCTTCGCGAAGCACATACGTGAAGGGCGAATCAATCGATTCAGTATAAAGTGAAAACGATAACGGCATTACACCCGATATGTCATCCCTCGATGTTCTTCTGGAGGCAGCACATGTCAAGAACTTCCATGCCCCCACCGAGGCAACCCACGGTGCCATGGGGGACCCCATGTTCGGTTCGTTCGCGATCCCTGATGGCGGACCTCAGGCACAGGCGTTCCGCGAGGCCTTCGTGCACGCACTCAGGGATGAGGGTCGACCCATGTCTATCGTCGAGGCCCACACAGACACCTCGCCCGTCATCGTTGATCTGGACATGCGACAGACAACCCCAGAGCGCATCTACACACAGAAGCATATCGAGAATTTCATGGACGCGCTCGTGGCGGCCACAAAGTACTTTGTCGACCAGCAGCACATGGACGTAGTGATCCTCGAGAAGCCAAATCCAAGACTCGACAAGAAACACTTAGGGGTGTACAAAGATGGTCTACACGTGTTCATGCCAAATGTCATCACACACCCAAAGATCCAACTCGCCATCAGAGAGCACTTCGTCAACGATGTGACCGAACACATGGCGTTCTCGAGCACCATTTGCATTCCTGGACTGGCCGAAATGGATCCCGGAAAGATATATGACGAAAGCGTGATCAAACGGGGCGGCAGGGTGGTTCTTGTACGGATCGAAGAAACCGGATGAGGCCCACCCGTGGAAAGTCACTGCCTGGTACCAATTCGATATTGCCGCAGGCTCGTTCGCGAAACGGACGTACAGCAAATGGATCTCGATACACTCGTGCAGAATCTGAGCATCCGTGTGCATCCGAAGGGGGGCCACAGCCCATACACCAAACACGGCCATGAGGAAATGGTGATCCGTGGTGGTGACGACGACCCGTGCAAGAACCACCACCACTTGGATGAGCCTAAAAAGGCATTCGCCTCGCATCCTGGATGGGATGTGGACTCCCTCCACAATCTCGTGGGCATACTCGATGCACACAGAGCCAGCGGATACGATTCATGGCTGAAGGTCGGGATGGCGCTTAAGAACACCGTCGACATCGGCACAGACACTCAGCGCCTCGAGATCTGGAAGGCTTTTGCAAAAAAGTGCCCCTCAAAGTTCTGTTACACCACGCACGAAAAGGTGTGGGTCAAGCTTAAGCCGCAACATATCACTCTTGGGACCCTCTGCTTCCTTGCCAAGGAGGATGACCAAATGACAAAATGATGTTGGATGTCGTCAAAGAGAGCATTGAGTTCAATCTGGAAAACGGGGCGAAAGGAGCCATCCACAAGAACCAATACATTGTGGAGGTCGATGACAAATATTATGGATCGCTGATCGACAAGTTCCCGCTCCACGAAGACCCGGGGTTCATCAAGAACGTGCCTAGCGACAAAGGGCCCTACAAATGCGAGCTGCGGACCATGGATGGCAAATCAATTAACAGTGCTATTGTGAAGAGCACAGACGTGCACATCGCATTCATGAATATTGGAAGTGACAACCAATATGTAAACGTGCAATCCTTCGCGTGCAACACATGCAGCGAGATCCGAGACAAGCACGTCATCACCGCAATCCACAACATGATCTTCAAGGCGCAAGAGTCCCACGCGAAGAACATGTACGGTATCACTCAGAACATTTTCCTTGTCAACAACGGCACCATCAACATCCACGTGGTGGGGGGGAATGGAGCGGACGATGATGATGATGATGATTCGTCGTCCTCCATCACAGAGATGATGCTTGCGGAGAAGTTCCTGGAGGCTGCCCCAGAATTCTTCAGCCGAATCAAGTTTGTGCCAGAGGTCAAGAAGAAAGAATGTGTAGGCGACATGTATTACTGCGACCCGCTACCAATCGCTGGTCGAACTGCAGCAATGCCAGGATAAGCAACTCAATCGCAAACGAGTTTAAAATTCAAGTTCCTTGCAGAGAAGAATAACAAGAAGATTCGGGGGTTTGTCGACACAATTAGAGGACGTTCGGCGTTCCTTCAATCCGTTGCATCTCTCGTCCTTGACGAGAAATTCGCTGATAACCTCGATATCAACCCGGATCTCTTTGCAGTCAACAACGGCGTCTTCGACAGCTCGTCGAGGGACACAGTAGTGTTCCGAAAAGTCGAGATGACCGACAACATTAGTAGGTGCGCAAAGTGGGATTACCAGGGAGAGGACAACAACCACCTCCAACGATGCAAAGAGGAGCTAGATGACTTTTAAGGAAGGTAATGCCTGTTGACGAGGAGCGTGACGTCCTGCTTGCCTTCTTTGCGGGGCTCCTATCAGGTCGACGCAAGGAGAAGAAATTCCTAGCCTTCACCGATAAGACATCCGGGGACAACGGCAAGAGCACTCTCATGGCCCTTATGGGAACCTTTTTTGGCGAGTACGGGAGCAGTAATGGGACAAAGTTCCTGACAAAGGGTTCGTTCGCCCGGAGCCGCGATGACCATGACGCGGGTCTCAAGCCAATGAAGGGCGTGAGGCTAATGGTGGCCGAAGAAATGAAACCCAACATCGCGTCGGACAAGGCGTTGATCAAGCGCATTGCGGGGGGGGAAGGTGTGCGTGTTTGCGGGCGCTCGTGTGGCACCGGGAACTCTTTCGACTTCATGTGGCAGGCTGGTGTAGTAATGATCTTCAACGAAGGCGATTGTCCCAAGTTCGACGGAGGAGACAACGCATTCGTCAAGCGGATGGTCATTGTCCCAATGCGCTCAAATTTCTTGATACACCCCGACCCACAGCGCGAGCACGAGTTTGAGCGCCGCGACGACCTAGCCGACATCCTACCAACCTGGAGGTCTGCGCTGGCACAGCTGCTCATCGAGCACTTTCGTCGACCGGGGCGCTTCAGCATCTTCGACACCCCTGCCGGTCTCGATGACCGAGTGGAAGTCTGGTATTGCGGACAGTGCAACCACCCTGGCTGAATGGCTAGAGGAAGTGGTTGAGGTGACGGGGGCGTCTTCGGACGCGGTGTGGATCGGGGACCTCAAGAGTCGGTGGAAAGTGTCCCACTATGGACACGAGACATCTTCAGTATTCAGCACTAAGTTGGTCAAGGCGTTATTTTTGGGCAAACAGGGAACCGAGTGGAAAGAGACCTCGCAGGTGGCAGTCTCTACGGAGGAGGAGAAGAAGAAGGTTGTGAAGCGCGGGGTCATTTGAGGAATCAAGTTAGTGGGGTCCAGCAAAATTGCAAGATGAACGAGTACCGTGGGTTGTTTTAGATCACACCCCTCCATCCACCAGACTCCCTTTGTCGGTACACGTTCGAGAGTGCCCATTGAAGGACAAGCCGCACTCAAGTAATCAGTAATCGTCTCTTCTCCTCTATTGCGAGAAGGGGGTAGATTTTAGACTTCCAATTAACGTGTTAACATGTTAACATCGTTCGAAGAGTGGGGTACAAATAGAGATTGGAGAATTCACATCCGTGTTTTTATGAAAACACACAAATTTTAATGTTAAACCGTTAAAATGTTAAAACGTTAAGAGCGTCGACAAAATAATGGTTATGAAAGCGAACTAGACATCTTCTACAGGTGGCTGAGCGCTCACATCAGATGTTGATGTGTTTGTCAATAATGTGCATCCTTACACCATCTGGGGTCTTACACGTCTTTTGGCAATCCGGACAAACACAACTCTCTTTATCGATAAGACACTTCTCGGTTGTTTGGGGGGGTCATGATTCTCTGTAATTTCAAAGGCAATTTGGAGAGTCCGCATATGCAGACATATGTTTTAGAGTTATTTGGGGGGGTCATGATTATCTGTAATTTCAAAGGCAATTTGGAGAGTCCGCATATGCAGACATATGTTTTAGAGGTTGTTTGGGGGGGTCATGATTATCTGTAATTTCAAAGGCAATTTGGAGAGTCCGCATATGCAGACATCCGAACATGGATCCGATCGCGCCTATGATCCCGCCTCCGCCTCCCGTACGTGGGGGGGGAGGAGGTCGGTGACTTCATTGACTTAGCATTAGGGTTGTTCATGGTCGCCTTTGTGAACTGTCGCATGAGGTCAGGGTTGCGTTTCATGACATCCCCAAGATCGGGCATGTTGCTAGAGCGGAACATCGAGTTTGTCAAGATACTTTGCATCTAATGCGGGTGTCACGCCGTCGTAGTCGTCCAGGTTCTCGTTGATAGAGACAGACCATCCACTCAGCTTAATACGGCGTACACTATACCTGCTATCATCGATATGGCCTGGAAACAGATGCATGCGCTTGGTGCGTCGGCCCCCGTGAACGGTCGGTTGTGCCACTCTGGGTTCAGTGTGAAGAAAAGGTCTATGGACCCGCACACGACGAGAACGAGGATGATCAAGTTTCTCTGTGTGGGCGAACACCACCATGAGCGAGGTCTCCCAACGATCACAACCAATGCGATAAGGAACGCGACAACCGCTAAAGCGTCCTTCATGTACCCATTAGATGCGAGGTTGTTGTTATTATCACTCCTTGTCATTGTTATCAAATAACGTGGGAAATAAAGTGGGTTCGAACCGAAATGCTCAACATCCGGCTACAGTCGACGACGGAATAATTAGAGAATATCGAGACTCATTTAATTAACATCCCAGTTACGTTCGCTTCGCTGTTTGTAGTCGTAATCGTGTTCTCCTTCAGTTCTCAAAGCCGCCCATGATCGTTTACATGCTATGTTTTTTTTTGTTTTTAATTGTGTAAAATGAAATGCGTATACATCGTGCATGATAGACCGGATTTGCTTCATGAGCATTTTCCAATTGTTGTTGCAGTGGTTGATGTAGAGAACTTGAACAGGGGCACTGCATCGGTGATTGATGATGACAATTATCAGAGATCCGAGCCGCTGAGAATATGTTGCTGCCATTTGCCATCCCTGATTGTACCCACGTGGCACCTTCTCCCACTGATCGCACCATCAACGTAGGGCACCTGCCTGAACAATTGGTGACAAGAAACGGAACAATTTACAATATGGCATGGGACAATACAGTATCTCCGAAATGCACTTTACAACTCATTGGGCGTTTGACCGACGTATGGGAATATGAGTGTAATGGAAAGTACATGAGCGGAATCACATGGACTGTTGATCGGATCTACGTGGAATCGATCCTACAGACGGCGGAACAGTAAAATGAAACATCCAATACACGTTATAATGCGTCGACAGACGTTATAGTGTACGAGTGGATGGTCCTACAAAATGGCCCCGTCCAGCAAAGAAACCTCCTTTCATGACGCATTGCACATCAACAAAGACCCCGTGTTCTTTTGGGCCACGGTACCGGGGAAGAGTTGATCGCTGAAGTGCGGCTGGTCCTTCAATGGACACTTTCGAAATTACCGACAAAAGAACGATATGGAGTCTGCATGATGGAGAGCCGTGATCTAAAAAAGAACCACGATATTCTCGTTATAACATCTTGCAATTTGTTGATTCAAAATCGTTTTGGTGTTCCACTGCCCCGTGGATTTCTACACCATTAGGTTACACTGTAAGGTGTGCCGTACACGAAGCGGTATCATTTTAGTATTCCGTTGACTGTACCAAGAGCTTCCCGCACGAATAACCAAGCCGGATTTTACCGTGCAACTAAAAGGCAACCAACATCAGGTGTGATCGTGGTGCGCCCGGTGAAACTCTTTATTGTCGTAGTGTCGCCGACACGCAAGTCCTCGTCCACCATGTCACACCACGAAGGGGGCCAACATCCTCGATTATTACTTCGGTCCTCAATGTTTTTCCCGTTTTGATATTTTCAACACTAATTGTTGCGAATAGTCAATCATCGGGCCTCTGCATTTGCAGACAGAACATCTCGAAATACCTAGCTCATCTATATACTTCGGTAAAGAAAGGCTTTTGCAGAATGATATTGTTCCGCTTCCGCATTGTCTTGAGATATCCGGCCTTTCCATGTTGTACAGTTGTTCTCAAATAAAGTGGGACACACCTTATAATCATCCAGACTGCAGATCGTTGCGTTTGGGCAACGTTGGGGGGTGCAGCAGGTTGAAGAGGTTCTCGAAGATATTCCGAGTCGCCTCTGTGGTAAACCGTTCAACCGTCTGTGTCCCCATATCAGTATGGGTTTTTCGAGGAACCTCTCGGCGCGTCTCGGCGAAACGCGAGAGGGCCATTCTGGTCTGTCCCGTGCGGCTTTCGTTGGTATATCTTCGGTGTAGTGCAGAAACTTGACGTTTACATGATGTAAAAAATTGAATGAAAATCGGTAGTATCCAAATGACAACGCTACAACAACAACAATGTCTGACTATTCGTTATTATTAAATCTCGAAAACCCAGACAGTTTGTCAATCCGACACAGTTTTGGAAGCCTAGGCCCAGACACTATTAGAAACCTACGCGGTTCTGGAAGCCACTCCAACTTCGAAGAAGCTCAAAGCGCAAGAAGATCAAGATCAAGGTCCCCTGTTCAGTACCACCAAACCGGACATGTATGTTCCTGATCCTGATTCTCACGATGCTCAAGCTGCTCACGATGCTGCTCCTCTGGTTCCTCCTGTTCCTGATGCTGATCCTACTGCTGCTGATCCTTGGCGAGTGAACTATTTACTAAGTGTACTGTATGCTGATAAAGCTGCTCAAGCTGCGCAAGCTGCTCACGATGCTGCTCCTCTGGTTCCTCCTGTTCCTGATGCTGATCCTACTGCTGCTGATCCTTGGCGAGTGAACTATTTACTAAGTGTACTGTATGCTGATAAAGCTGCTCAAGCTGCGCAAGCTGCTCACGATGCTGCTCCTCTGGTTCCTCCTGTTCCTGATGCTGCTCCGGCTGCTGATGAGGAAATGATTGATTTCTCGAAGATCTTTGATGATGATGCTGCTCAGGCTGCTGATGAGGAAATGATTGATTTCTCGAATATCTTTGATGATGATGCTGATCCTACTGCTGCTGATCCTCTGGTTCCTCCTGTTCCTGATGCTCCTCCTACTCATCCTGCTCCTCCTGCTCCTTATGGAATGTGGATCAAGACGATTGTGGTGTACATTACCATGTACGTCACCGTGAGGAGTATGGATAAGGCAGATGCATGGTTTATCCCGACGCGGAGATTAACCACCGGGAATCCCGAATCCACTCTCTACAAGAGACTTGGCGGACATGACCAAAACAAAAAATGCATTCTCACGGAACCGCCGAGTCAACATTGGAATGGAATCAGGTACGATTAAATCTTTCAGATTCAACTCTGAAATTGCGGACATATTCTTATCTCAGCTCCAATCTAAATTCTCAATTGTAATTCACCCGCTTGATAAGGGTTCGACAAACTTCTGTCTGTTGAATACAAGTATCAACACTACTCCGGAGATTGCCGTTAAACAATTATCAGAAGAAACTCTCGAAGGCATTGAGCAACCGAAGACCCCCTTTGATATCGCTGAATTCCTTGAGAAAAGAAAACTATGTTAGATTCAACGTACATTGTAGTAGATTACCGTTTTTTTTCCCGCACCATTTACAAATGGCCCAATTCAGAATCGACTGGTTCACGGATCACCAATTCATTTCGGTACACTTCAGACTTCATACTTAATTTGACAGCACTTTTTGTGATAAATGCAGCAACAACGGCAACAAATACAACAACGGTCGCCCCATTCAAGTACATGTTGGTGCGGGCGCGGCCCCCCTGTTCGCGAGCAAACGGCACGCCCTTGACCCAGTATGTGCCTGACTGGGGCACCACGTACATCATGGGCACATATTTTGCATCCGGCATGCTGTCCATCAATCCCTTCATATACCATTTCATCAGTGATCCAGCATCCTCATCGTTAATGCTCTCCATGAGCTTTTCCTTCTGCTCATCCACCTCTGAACGCTTGGGTTGGAAGGGCTCCAATGCTTGCATGTACGCGATGTAAGTACGCTCCAGCTCGTTGACCTGCGCAAGCGACTTTGCGTTTTTGAGAGACGCCACGAGCCTGACGTCTTCGCAGTTTGACCACCCGGAAACAAACGCCTTGCAATTGCAAAATGCCTCGCGGGCTGAGACGACGTTGGCATCCGTCCAAGCGGGGTTTGCAGACGCCATATCTCTCCCGATACTCCTGACGGTCTTATGGTCTTCGCAGTTGTTTTTGTTATCGAATAAATTGGGAAATTCTTTATACCGCTATCTGGCAAGCAAAACGGAAGCCGCGTTGGCATGTTGTAACGGCGTTCCTATTTGCTTCATGTCACACTACATTCTTGGACTACGAAGAGTTTGAGCGACTGTGCACGCTTATCGAGGAGTGCAGGAGACGTCCCGGAGAGCGGGCGGTTGTTCGTAAACATCTGTTGGTGCAACCCGTCCTCGTGTCTGGAGCTTCCAGATAGCATGCGGGAAAATTTGATCGACAAGGCGTTGCAACTGCTCGACATTGATTCGTACGAATTTTACACGGAAAAACTCAAACAACCCAACGCCACTGAGCTATAAATAAAATTCATCAGTGGATGTGAGAAGCGCTGCCTCCACCCCCAATGCTCTGAGTTCGTGCTGCATGAGGGTGAACGTGTAAGGTGTTTCAACAGTTGCCTCCTCGTCGGGTCCTTCTGGGTCTTCGCGTGCTGCGGCCCACCATTCCGCCGGCGTTCCTGACTTGGCATTGACCTTAGTTGAGTGGTGATCGCTGCGCTGCATGAACGCTTTGCGTGTGAACGATGCGAGGCCGTGTGCGACGAGTGCGTTCTGCTCCATGTCTCCGATGCGCAGCCCTCCGCTCTGTCCCTTGGACTTCGTTGGCTGACGTGTTGTGGCGTCGACTGCTCCTCGTGCACGCGACTGGTACTTGTCCTCTACCATGTGTTTCAAGCGACCGTAGTAATTCACGCCTACAAAGATTCGTGTTTTCGCCTCTTCTCCGGATCGTCCGTTGTGCATGAGCATGTTCCCGTGTCCGTTTTCACGCAGACCCAGTTGGGTCAGCACGGCTCCGATGTCTTCGCCTCTGAATGTGTCGGCGTTCATGCGAGCTCCTTTGACTGCTCCTCGCGCGCTAGCACGGCTTCCAGTAGATGCGAGACTGTCCTACGGTTGGGGAATGCATTGGGGTTGATGATGATGTCGGGTACGATACCGTCCTCTGCGCAGAACGGCCTGTCCACGGCGGGTAGAATCATTCCCACCACCCCTTTCTGGCCGTAACGCGAGCTTAGTTTGTCTCCGAGTTCGGGGCTGCGCATCTGGCAGAGACGTACTTTGCATGCTCTAAGTTGTGGTAGTGCGTTGTCTTTTGCTGTGTTCTGATCTATGTTTTGCAAGTGGACGCCGTCTACATACGTGGGAAGGTCGGATTCTCTGGATTGTAGACGTTGAGATGCGTCCGTGAAGACGTCTTCCTTTGCTGCGGTCGATGGTACCTTGACCATTCCTACAACTGCGTCTCCTTCTCTTAGCATTTTGTTGATCTTTGGCATTCCATGTTCGTCGAGGTTTTTGTATTCTTTTGTGGTTGTTTTGGTGGTGGTTGATAGGGCGTACCCGCGTGACACTAGCCGCTGTGGGTTCGCAAACACAATTTGTTTTTTTGTTTTTTGAATGTTTGGGTCCTCTGGTTCCTCCTCTGACTCCTCGTACCGGATGGTTTCGAATACTGTGAGTGCTAGTCGGCCGCGCTGCACGTCGTCTAGATTGATGATGATGGCGTCATCTTGGTTGTATCCTGTGTATGTGGCGATTGCTACTACGACGTTCTCGCCGTGCGCGAAACGTCCTCCGAAGAGTCGGTCTGCGAAGCTCGTGCTTACCAGAGGGCGTTGGGCGTGGTGTAGTAGGAATGTGTTCGTATCGAACCGGTCCCTGATGGAGGTCATGGTCGTGCCTAGCGCTTGTTTAAATTGCGCTAGACATAGTGAGTTGTACGCCCCGTTGTTGTGGTTAAGTAGTGGGTAGGTGTTGCTTACCATTGAGAGTGTGCTTCCTGCGTGTATCTCTGCGTGCGTGTATCTGCCTGGGATCGGGTCTTGATTGTTGACGACTGCCTCGTTCATTACCACTAGACATGTAGCTACTTCTTCGACGTCTATCACTTCGATCGCTCCGCTGCGTATCAATTCGTTCCACGACGGATCGCTGTTGATTGGTACGACCTTTCCTTCCTGTACTCTTCTTAGTGGTCTGCAGCATCTTCCTGCATCTGTGCGGATTGCCACGTCGTTCCTCCACACGTCCCATGTGACGCCGAGTGTGTTCAGTCTGGTGTCTTCCGTCCTCATTTTTTGTACTGCATCGACTAGGTCCTTGGGTGTGTCTGTGATCGCTATCCATGTGTCGTTAAAGTGCACCGCGGTTGCTTGTGGGGATTGTGTGCTGTTTGATACATGTCTCGTGTATTTGTCTATGGTGGGTCTTATGGTTTCTTGTACGACGGGTTCTGGTATGGCAAGTGATATGGTGACAAGCGTGGCTAGGTGCGTGAGGAGGCCTACGTTGGGTCTGTCTGGTGACTCTACTGGGCAGATGACTCCCCAATGCGACAGCCTTAGACGGTGTGTGTCTGCTATCTTGACGTTCCTGTCGACGGGGTTGTTTACTCGTCTCATGTGTGAAATGTATCCTAGATATGAGACTCTGCTGAGTTCTTGGACGGGCGCGCGTGCATTGTCATCGCCGCGTCGCGATACTTTGAGTGCTTGTACGAGGGCTTCTCGGATGATACTTGGTTGGAATATATTTTTCAGGTTGGCTTCGTTGACGAGCGTGTGTATATCGTTTGCGACGCGCCATGGTCCGGTGAGGAACTCTTCGTTGAGCGTGCGCAGGGTTGTTGCGATTGATAGTAGGTACGCGTCTCTGAAGAGATTGGCTGTGATTGCACCTGAGCACATGAGTCTCTTGTTGGCGTAGTGATCGAGTTCCGACATGGGTTCTTTTCCTAGAGCGGCTCTTACGAGATGTCTCACGACTGCTCCTAGGGCGATTGCTTTGGCCTCAAACGTGCGTCCTACATTTGGGAAGAGGTCGTCTGTGAGGACGCTTTTGAGGTCGAGTTGGGACTTGAATCGTGTGCGTGGTATGAGGAAATCTATGGCTCCTCTCTGGCTGCTTACTCCGGAATTGTGTCCTGCGGCTATGGATGCGTGCATGAATGCGATTTCGACCTTGTTTCTCTCTTCTCCTGGATCTTCGTGGAAGATGGTTTTGAGGATGGCGCGATCGCTTTCGATGCCGAGTGCTCGGAAGAGAGTTGTGACGGGCACGGCTCCTTCGTTGATGTGGGTGACCGTGGCTGTGATTTCACCCGAAGTCATGACTCGGAAGACGCTTGTGAGTGGGAACACGTCGCGTGCGTCTGTGGAGACGCACCTGATGAATGCTTTTAGGATGAGTTTGTCGTCTTCTATTTTCTCTCCGCGTCGTGTGTAGAGTCGGTTCGGGACGCGTTCCTCTTGTGTCACGATGACCTTTTCGCGTCCGTCTATTACAAAGTATCCGCCCATATCGTATGGGCATTCTCCTCGTGCTCGTAACTGGTGCGGCTTTAGCCCTCTTAGAGAGGACGCTTTGGAGTGGATCATGATGGGTATGAATCCGATGTGCACGCGTTCGAAGTCTCGTGTCTCGTCGTTGTTGTCCGGATAGACCACGTGGACGTCTGCGAAGATGTCCGCCCCGTACGTTTGGTTTGCTACCCGGGCTTGTGATGGTAGAGTCGGGGTTGGGTCTCCTATGTGCACGTCGTGATCGGGGCGGAGTTTTTTGTCTCCTCCTACGTACACCTTCACCGTGTGTTTGGTTTTCGTGTTGGGGTCTTCGCGCACCATTGTGATTGGGTTCATGCTGCGTACAATCGCTCTTAGACGCGTTCCTAGTAGGTCATCGAACGAGTCGATGTGATGTTGTGTAGCGAAGTGTTTCTCGCGTTCCTTGAAGAATGCGTCCATGATGGGTGCGGCTGCGGAGTCGGGAGTGTAGTGCATAGTGTATTTTTGCGTCGCGTCTACATTTTGTGTGTTTTTTATTGTCGGGAAATTTACGAGTTCTTCTTCGGGGTATTGATTGCGCTGTTAACGACGCCGCACAACCTGGGGCCGGTGTTGCACGTGTCCATGATTGCAATCTTGAGCTTATCGTAGACGGTATAGAAGTCGCGTGTGGCCTTATCGAAATCCTCCTTCTGCTTCGTAGCTGTCACGATGATCTGCACGAGCTTTGTGATTGCATCCTGCTCTTCTAGGGTTGAGGTCTTCTTGATGTGTTGGTTTGTGTTGATGATGTTCATGCGGTTGATGAGGTTGCCTGGGGGGATCTTTGCGAGTTCCTTCAGCACCATCTTTGGGGTCATAGCGGTTGAGAACATACCTGAGCCAATCTGCTTATGTTGTTGTTGCTTAGTTTGTTGTTGCTTAGTTTGTTGTTGCTTACTTTGTTGTTGCTTAGGTTGCATTGTGTACGTTTTTGAATATAATAATAGTAATAAAAAAAATGGGGCGGTAGATAAAATGCATCCATCGACACAGGCGTCCGCAAAACAATGGTACGTACTCACCAGAGAATGAGGAATCCTCCATGCTTGGTCAGGGACAGGCATCCGACCCTGGTCAAACTGATTCAAAAGAGATGATGAAGATAAAGAAGCACATTCGAATTCGGAAGAGAGTTTTTTACCTCAAGAAAGAGTTCAGGGACCAGCAAACCGCATCGTAGAGAGCGGCCAACAAATTTCTTGGCCGCTCACTACGATGATGCGAAAAAATAAACGCTCTACCCTATCCAATCACGGATGACGATGGATGTGCCTAAATACAATAACAGTCGGCCATCCTCGGCAATCACGGTGCCTGTAAAGTCAATTTCCGAGGAGCAAACTCCAGTGTTGCCAAGTTCCTGCAGCTCTGCCATTGTCAGGTTGCATTTCATGCATCGGTATGGTTGTAATTCTGACATTTCTAGTAGACCACATTTCCAAATGTGTTTGCCCCTATTGCGGTTTATAAGCTCTTCTCTGAGTTTGAACTCTGGACGTTGCCTTGTCCTCCCACGCGGGTGTTGCATTCGAGGGATGATATCCATTTACACTCAACAGAATATATAAATGAAACGTATCTGTGCGGTGGTGTCTACAACAATACGATTTTATAAAATCCATCAACACGCAGACGACACGGACTGGATTATTGGATATCGTGGAACGTAAAAGCCTCAAAAAATATTTGTAGTGAAGCAAGGATCTGTATCTGGTTTCAGGGGATATCATAGTGTCCCAAAATTATTTGAGAACAACTGTATACATACATACAATATGGTCACTTCGCGAGCGCGAACCTCGTCCAAGGGCGTCCCTGGCATCTGGCTTTGGTTGGTAGCAATCATCATTATTCTTGTAGTGTTGGCGTCAGTGATTACCCTGATCACCAATAACTGCCGTAACGTTTCCTCACAGTACATCAGAGAGCAATTTGCAGAAGGAGATGTTCCTCCACCCACCTCCGAGCCTCCTCCGCATGCTTCCGAGCCTCCTCCGCCCGCTTCCGAGCCTCCTCCGCCCGCTTCCGAGCCTCCTCCGCCCGCTTCCGAGCCCCCCCCCCCACCACAGCCCAGTAACATCACCGTGACCAACAACAACACAAACAACAATGGTGGTGGTGGAGGCAGCGGCAACGGCGGTTGGGGGGGAGGAGGGAACACGCACCACACGCACACGGAGAACATACGCTACTCGTATCCAAGCGTGTACGACGACCGATACCACCTTCCGCGTTCCGCGTTGAGCTACGTTGACCCATATTACTACTGGGGCCTCCGGAGCCGGAACAACTCAAGGCTCCTTGGCGGAGGAGCCTCTTGTCCAGAGAATTCTCAACCAAGTCAACAGCAACAGCAACAACAACAACAACATCAACAACAACAGCAACAACAACAACAGCAACAGCAACAGCAACAGCAACAGCAACAGCAACAGCAACAGCAACAGCAACAGCAACAGCAACAGCAACAGCAACAGCAACAGCAACAGCAACAGCAACAGCAACAGCAACAGCAACAGCAACAGTAACAACAGCAACAGCAACTTGCCATGGCCCCGCTCGTGCTACACTCGACGGAATACTAAAATGAAACCGCTTTCTGGAGTGTACGGCACACCTTATGGTGTAACCTTATGGTGTAGCAACCCACATTGCAGTGGAACACCATCATGTTTTTTGTAGCCCATCAACAACACGCATCCCTGCAAAATGGAAGCGGTCTCCCTTGACCCAACAGTTCCATGCAGTGCAGCCTTGCGATTGTGAGAGCAGAGGAACGGTCCCGGTCCGAGTAAGTGCTGGTTTCTGGAGAGAATCGCAGTCCTCGTACCTCAGGGTACCGCTTGATCGATTTGTTGTCGACAAGAGAGGGGGCTAAGCCACCCCTCCTGTGTTTTTCATGGATTTCTTACGTGTGCAGTACACCCTCACCGCCAACTGGTCGAGATAAGAGACCTTTGGAGTCTCCTTCAATGGGGTGTGACCCAACAACTCGTAACCTAGACGAATCTGACCTTCCGTGGTTATTTGGACACTTGGAATCTTGTAAACACATTCCTTCTTGGCACCGGTTTCCCAAGACATGAGAGTCGTCTTGAACTCATCTGTCACATGAACCTCCTCTTTGAAGAGGCGCTTGCAGGAAGCGAACATAGATCCCGTAGGCACAGGTACCTCTCCTGGTCCGGTAGCCTTCATCGTCTTGATTGCAGAACCATATGCGATGCGAACCCTCAGGTCAGGATGATCCAACTTCATGTTGCGCTTGATCCCTGCCCAAAATGAGTCCATAGCCTTGCGCTTGCCAATATACCTCTGAAAGTTGTCTCGGGACTCTCTGCGACGGAGTGCCATCCTCCACCACTCGTCGGAAAACGTAGCGTAATTTTTCAAGTAAGCCGAGATATCATCCTTCCTGGATGTACTCAACGCTGCTCCATTTTCACGCAGAGACTCCCATCTAGGAATCATGTCTGAGAAACGTTTTTCTTGCTGTTTTTTCTGTTTCTTGATACCAGACTTGTGGTAAAAAGCTCCGCGTGTAAGCTTCCATGTCTTGCTTTTGTCGTCTGCCAGATACGTGACTGTAGCGATGTTGCTCCTACCAGGATCCACACACAGAACGACGATACCCATATCGGGCAATGTCGTTTTGAGTTTATGGTCATACTGTTCTGCGACGCTCATACCTTCCTCGTCACGAGACCTCTTACTGGTCTTCTTCAGATCGGACACACGAACCTGTACTGTCTTGCTGTACTGCATGCTCAATGAGACTCCGTCAGTACAGATGCTACAATCGAACACCCACCCCGTCTTGACAGGTCATTTCTTGAAGAAGGAACCTGCGACTGTTTTTCGGGCGTTCACGAGCGTGTCATACCTACCCTTTGCATGTCTGTACTCGTCAATAGCCTTGATATCCTTAACGTCAGCATCGTACTTCTGTTGGGCCAATTTGTATGCCTCCCATTCACCAGGACCACATTATTTTTCTTCTTAACTGCAGGCTTCAGAGGCAACATGAAGCGGTCGGGATCCTTTACATTTTCCCACTTTGAAAGCTCGACGATGTTTGGGTCTTTGGGGAACACGTGCTTGAACAGGTTCACGAGGGTCTTCATGTCAAGGCGGACATGCGCCCGTTGGACATTGAAGATGGGCATCAACCGGATACGACGTGCACCCATAGCCTCCAACCGTGTCTGCATCCAATAATTGAACCGGACCATGGTCGGGAAGTCCATGTCTTTGCCATAGTCATCATAAAGTCGACTTCCATCTGGAACTTTCAGCCTGACTCGAACTTCACGGACGTACTCCTGCACAGACTCTGGCCAAGATTCCATCTCCTGTATTTCTTGTTGGATGACCCTCATCACGTCGTACACACGGATGGTCTTCGGAGCTCCCAGTGCCTTCAAAGTAGCCTTAGTGAGGCGGGTCAGACGAGGTACCAAAGGAACCCATGCGTTGTTTGACACGACAGTGCTCAATGTGTGACCGGCATAGTTCAAAACCTGGTCGAAATAGATAGGGTAGGAGTTGATGTAGTCAGGGTCATCGCTACCAAGCACCTTTCCGATTACGTCTTTCACGGCTTCGTATGATATTCTACTCTCTTCATCTGGAAAGACGCCGTCAACTCCGATCCTTAGCCAATCCTTCCAGTTGGTATCCTTCATATTGTACATATTAGGAATCGGCAGGTCGCCCTCCATGAGCCTCGTGACATGGAAAGTCAGCACCAGACTGGAACGCCGTAACATGCGGCTCACCACATTGACGAGCTGATCCACATGCCCCCTGAACTTACCGAATTCTTCATCGTCAAGACTCATTGCCTTCTTCAAGGCGCATTTCACGACGCACATCTTTTCCACCGTCTTGTACTCTGGAGGGGGTCTGGCGATGAGACCATTGTCTTCGCATAAACGGACAATATCGTCCTTCTTGTCCTTTGAGGAGTATGCTACTTCGGCCAATTTTAGTAGCTCCTTCAATTTCGCGACTGTCGGAGGTTTCGTTGCCATCTTACATAATTTGTACATCACAGAACTCTTTAAACAAACATCACATACGTGTTCCATACGTGGTCAAAACAACCCATCATGATTTTATCAGTGAGGTTGCTGAATGCTAAGGAAATCATATCAGACACGTGCGTCTTTTGTATCGTTTGGTATATAGTTCAATCGACGAAAGTCCTTCTTCACCTTATCGAAGCACAGCTCAATAGCATTGAATTCTGGACTGTAAGGAGGAGTGTAACAAATATTTACGGGGCTTCTGAGGACCAAGTTCTTATGGATACTGGCGTTGTCCATTATTACTACTGAATTATTGCACAAACTCAATGAGTCAATAAATGCAGCGAAGTCCGTCTTCTTCACAGATCCTTTCTTCACAACGAACTCCTTCCTACCATCTGAAAAAAACTGCCATCAACAAACTATGGTGTACCCACCCACCAGTAGTTTTAACGATAACAGGTTTTCCTACAGGGGAATACCCATAATGTGGCTTGAGACGCTCACTAAACCCACATTCGTCAATTGATACTAAAATTTTCCCAGCATTGATTGTATCATTGTATCTACTACAAAATTCAGTGACAAGTGGAACTAAGTCCCCTTTACACTGTCCACGGAGTTTGCTCCTTTTTCTTGTAAAACCAATGAGTTTTATGAAACGATACACTGTTTTAGTTGATAATCGTAAATTGTGAGTACTTTTGAAAAATGCAACAACGCCTCTTGCGGTTGTGCATTGAGTTGACAATAAAAACAATTTCAAAAATCTTTGTTCGTCTCAAAAAGTTTGCTTACAAATTCACGTCGTTTTCGATTTACACCAAAGCGTTTCCACCTCCACAGAGTAGAACGACTGATGTTCGTAAACACAGAAGTTTTTAACACACACAAGTCAGCGACCATTCTTAACGCCAATTTTCTAACGGCGATGTCGTACATTTATTTCCATCTGATATATGTTTCATTTTACTGTTCCGCCGACTGTAGCGATCGTGGCCATTGCGGCCTTGGTGTCTGGGACGGTCGCCTGCGGAACCGTCGTGTTTGCTCAGAACAGGTTTCCTTTCCGAAAATAAGTAGACCTTGCTTGACATCTGTTTTAACTGCCGATGCACTTCACTGCATGGTCGCCGTGTGACTCGGCATGATCCGCCGTCCGTTCCTCGAAAAACGAGTGTAAACATTTTTTTTCATAAAAACTAGTGTAAATTGTCCACCAGATCGAAGACAAACTCCACAATTTTCTTTTCAAACTTCAAAAACGATATCCGATTCGACATCTTAAGTCCCAACAATGAAACGAACGTATCTACATTATTAATCGTTTCATCGTCAATCACGTTTCTCTTCCTCTCAATGTTCAACTTAGAGCACATGGTCAATAATTTCTGTAAGTGGGCTTCTGATTTGACATGTCGACACAACATGTAAGCATCCAGGACCCTCTCCATGTACTTTGCAACCCGGAGCACAGTGGTGTACGGAGAAACCTCTTTTTTGCAAACGTGTTTTTATGCAAATTGGAAACAATGAACCCCGTGTTGTCCAACATCGAGTCCACGTACATGCTCTCTGGAAGATCCTTCCTTCCTGAAACAATGTGGAGAAACGCACCAACGGACCAGTAAACATCGTTCTCAAGGAGCTTCGTCATCGAGAAAATACGACCCACCTTCACTATACCGGATACAGCCCCGGTTCGCGACGTCGTAGTCGTCGTATTATTTCTATCAATTGCGAAATACTTTTTCAGTTAAGATGTGTACAACTTCTCATTGTTATTACTGTTGTATGTCGTCTGCTTCTTAATGAAATCTCTGGCCTTCAACATGTCTTCTCTATCGCTCCATTTGCACATGATTGCCAACTTACCCATGGCAAAGAGACGTTGTTGCGGATCATTAGAAATAAGGTCAAACTCTTCCTTACTTTTCGAGCTCTCGGGGTTGTTGAGCATGCCGAAATGAGATCCGTAAATGTTGATGTCAAACATGTCGGTGAAATTACGTTTGAAGCGTTGATAATGGTACTCGTTGATTGATTTGAAAATTAATACGATGCGATCCAAATCATTATGCAGAATTTCCCCATTGAAGTTCAGATTCACGTCGATGTCAGAAGAGTAGTTGACGTTTACAGTCCCGACCTGTTTCGGGTTGCAAACATCCCCACACATCTGGCGGATGTAATCGATCAGACCGGTGACATAAGCTACTCGGAAGGTGTTTAAAAGCTCCTTGCAAGGTTCATTACCCCCGGCCGCAAGCATATCCCACATCAAAGGTTGCAATGATTTCTTACCGTTGCACACGAAGTCAATACTAATATCCATTTTGTTATGTTTTATATTGGCTTTGAATGAAAAAAAACCTCCCGGCGGATTTTTTGAAATTTCTACTCAGAATTTAGAGCCTCCAAAACTACTCGCTAGCCTGAGATATCAGCACAGAGGAATCACAATTCCGCTCCAGACCATGTTTCGCAACCAGTAAAAATCCGCCAGGAGGCAGGAACTCATTCCTTCGAAGCCCCACCAGAAGAGAGATCGATCGCGCACGTGCTTCGCGGAGCAAAACAGAAGTACACACAAGTACAACGAGTCATCAGCTTAATTCTCTGCCCCACCTATTGGGTCCCGTGTAACCACTCAACCTTGAACCCAATTGGGTACTTGCATTGTACTCACCGACGGGAGTGTAATGAATTCTCCAAACTCTTTCAAGAGTCGGTGTCGGCACATAACATAAATCGGGTTTGTATTCACGTGTCTCCATGTTTTCTGAATAGTCGCTGCGGCTCTGTGACTTCGCACTAAACGGCACGCGTCTTGGACGGATACCAACATGTTGCGGTTGCTACTCAATAAATGCCAGTCCCATGGGTTGTCCTTGCTCTTAACTACATTGTCCCAGGTGACCACGCAACTATTGTTTGAGCTCAAATAAAACCAATCCCATGGTTTGTCAAGGTTACTCGAGACAATGTCCCAGGTGGCTACCCCGGGGTTTACACTCAATCCACGCCAGTTCCACGGCTTGTCCGGGTTACTCGATACAATGTACCACGAGGCTACACTTGGGTTTGTGCTCAACCAATACCAATCCCATGGTTTGTCCGGGTTACTCGAGACAATGTCCCAGGTGACTACCCCGGGTTTTACACTCAATCCACGCCATTCCATGGTTTGTCCGGGTTACTCGAGACAATGTCCCACGAGGCTACACTGGGGTTTGTGCTCAACCAATACCAATCCCATGGTTTGTCCTGGTTCGTCACGACAATATCCCACGTGGCCACCCTGGGATTCGCACTCAATCCACGCCAGTTCCACGGCTTGTCCGGGTTAATCGAGACAATGTCCCAGGTGCCTACCCAGATGTTTGTGCTCAACCAATACCAATCCCATGGTTTGTCCGGGTTACTGGAAACAATGTCCCAGGTGGCTACCCCGGGGTTTACACTCAATCCACACCAGTTCCACGGCTTGTCCGGGTTACTCGACACGATGTCCCACGAGGCTACACTGGGGTTTGTGCTCAATCCACACCAGTCCCATGGTTTGTCTGGGTTACTCGAGACAATATCCCACGTGGCTACCCTAGGATTCGCACTCAATCCACGCCAGTTCCAGTGCTTGTCCGGGTTACTCGAGACAATGTCCCAGGTGGCTACCCAGATGTTTGTGCTCAACCAATACCAATCTCATGGTTTGTCCGGGTTACTGGAGACAATGTCCCACGTGACGACACTGGGGTTTAAGCACAATTTACGCCAATCCCACGGTTTGTCTGGGTTACTCGACACGACGTCCCATGTCAGGTATGGATTATCACTCAAGTGACCCCAATCCCATTTGCATTCTCCGGATTTGACTCGATCCAGTATGTGACTCTTAATTTTGGCGTCGAGCATTATTGTGTGCAATTAAATAAAGTGGGACCATTCGTTTACAGTAGTTCTCAAATAAAGTGGGACACACCTTATAATCATCCAGACTGCAGATCGTTGCTTTTGGGCAACGTTGGGGGGTGCACCCGAAGATGAGGAACCGGAAGAAACAAAAAATAACTTGTACAGTATCTAAAAAAATGAACTCACGTAGGAACAAACACACCCGAGTGTTGGCGGAACTTAAGTTCAACGATGTGGTCAAAAAGAGTCTCAAGTACTCGTTTGTCCAGGAACGCACCGATCTACGACCCATGACGTTCACCATCGCAAAGCGGAAAACGAATATCACGACCAAACTCATGAGTGAGTCCGGAAACGAGACGACCAACGTTGCAATGGCAGGAGACATCATCATATGCGGAAAGTACAACGAACAGTACGTCGTCACCTTCACAAAGATTTTGACCATGTACGACATCGTCGACGCACATCTCACGGTACGACACGTCACACGACAGGCGGCGCTCTACACATCCAATACACCGCACACGTTCACTGCGCCATGGGGAGAAAGCATGACGGTCCACCCAGGAGACTATGTCGTAAAGGAAGGAGAAGACGGGTTCTACAGGGTCGAAAAGAACACCTTCGAAGAGACGTACGACCATCATTCAAGTAATCATCGTTCCAATGTAAAACACTTCAAACGTCATCATCACACAGGGTGATACAAGGGAATTATGTTATCTACCGGTACAGGTCTCGTCGTCTTCTCCCCCGAACGCTTCCGCATTTCGTGGAAAAAGTGAATAACGTGTTATCTTTCGGACCACACTTTGACAACCGGCCTGTGCTTGAACGTGCCTGTATTCTGCATGTAATTCTCAAAGGTCAGCTTGAATGGCATAGGATGATTCAAAAAAATGTCCCCAAACACCGAATACCCGGCACAGGTAGTCGACGACTCGTCGTCGTTTATGATCATTAGCATTAAGGGGATGACTCTCTCTAGGCCACTGCGCATGCTTCTAGTATTGACAGTCGCGGCGAGTTTGGTGATGCCCGAAAACCGTGTCTCTAGACTATCGAGTGCATCTAGCGTGACGAACATAGCGGTGCCGAAGCACCCCAAGCATTCCCCCCCTTTATTGTACACACGCATGATCTCCGCTTGCGTTTCCGAAGATAGAGCGCCCATCGTCTGCATAGTGGCCTCCTCGTGTCTGAAGTCGCTCGAAAAGTGCCACAGGAACCTGAAGCCGGGGGTGTGTAGGTCCATAGACTCAGGCATAGGTTGGTTCAGGAACATAGCGTCGTGAATGACCAGCGCCGTCTCGAACAAGCGCTTAGTGAACATGTAGTACAACGGAAGGATCTCACCAGCCCCCGCCTGCAAGTCCGATTCAATCACGGTAAGATGAGGTATCGTCCCTTCGATGGGGATGCAAGCTGCGCGCATGTCCGGGTCCGAGTGGTCGTCTACGATGACCACCGGCATGGTCGGGTGCACCGCTCGGATGCGGTGCACGCACGTGTGCCAATACCACATGTGCACCGGTTTTTTCATGCATCGCAGAATCACGATGCCATCCACACTTCTAGGAATCATCATTTACAGTAATACCGGTACAACTTTTTAAGCATTTTGGGTCACCGGTCCGTGGTTCACTACAAATATTTTTTGAGGAGTCTGAGGAAGGTTTGTAATATATACAACGTGTCCAAGAGCTCACTACATAGATGGACACAGTTATTGTCAAGCAGAATTCCGCTTGAGACATACTCCCCTTCTCGTTTATCTCCATATAGAAACAGAAAAACGCAAGCCACCTGAAGGATTCAGTTGCTGAATTCCTCTGCCCGCTCCGCGGGCCTGCCCCCCCCCCCCACCCCCAAGACACTGTTTTATTGTCAAGCAGAAGTCTGCTTGAGACATGGTGTTGACTGTCTCCTCTCCTACTATACCACATCCATCAGTCCGTTTATCAACCGATGCATAAGAAACAATGCGTCAAACAATGTATTATTATTGTTTGCTAATGCATATCTTAAAATGGATATAACTCAAGTTTTGCAACACCCTCCATCAATCGACAAAAATCTTGCCACACAACTTGTATGCATTGTTATGCAATGGATACACTCAACAGGCACCTATCCGCCAAATATTGAAATCAATTGCGAACGGCTAATCACATGGTATCAAAACAACGAAAGCACTCCTGAACTCCGAGATCAAATCATTTCAGACTACAACGTTTTGTACGGAACCATGGCCTTTCAAAGGTTTGCAATCAAATCATGCAATGTAGCTATTGCACCCAAATCTTCTCAACCATGACAATGTCCGAAGGTTGCAACATTGCAAAAGATGCCGATTTGGTCTACATGGCTATTTGCTGGAATGTGACATTTTAATACCAATCGTTTTATCCCGCCACAGATATGTATGTATACACGCGCCAATGCCAAAACTACCTCAATCTAAAAAAACAAAGAATCCATCTCAAGTCGTGTGCTACACCGGTCCCCGTCCACGCGGAAAGAAGGACGACTCGTACACGTCCGAAGAGTTCGTCGCGTTTATGAAGCATGAGGCCTCTGACAAAAAAGGACGGACGCTTGATGAATGGATCGAGTGGGCCGGCGCGCTCCGCATGAACGCCTCGAAGTGCAGAAAAGTAACAAAATGCAACGAGAAAGTATCGTCTGCGGGTAAGGTCGCTGAGAAAACTTCAAAGCCCCTCGAATCTTGTATCGAGAGCAAATGTCATGGTAGGTTTGAACTCATGGAGAAGATGACTAAGAATGATAAAAACGCCATCAGCTCCTTCGATAAACACCGACTTTCCGCGGAGTGCGGTGCCGTCCATTGCTCCAAAGAAGGCGGTAAATATGGCAAGGTGCTCAAAGCATGGGACGCAATATCGAAGCGATGCGGTACTCTCTGAAAGGGGCTGCATACAATACATTTTATTGGGACCTGGATGCTGACTGGGTCGAAATCGAATCCAAATGCGTCCTTACGGTACAACATTTTTTCATGTGGCAGGAACACAGCTCTGTGTGGTAGAAGTCTGCTTGCGACGACACGTGTTCCGCACGCGCCTCGAAAAACGAGTGTAAACATCTCAGAACCACGCGATACAGATACACGCGAATCTATCCGTCGAACTGCGACATATACAATGCGCCGAACAAACCAGAATCCACCCCTTGTACAGACAGTTTCAGATAAGATCCGCATTATGTTTTGTGAACCATAAACCCTAATATCCATTCCAAAACCTGGCAATCAATATTCCCAATGAGGTTCTCTGCCGACTACATACCTGAAGATGTCCTGGAGATCATTCTCTACAATGCGATTAAATCGCAGGAAATTGCTGGCAATTGCTACTTCTTCAAAGAAGTGGTGCTCGTTTGCAAAACGTGGAGCTACGTCGCGCCCCGGTGTGTCCATGAGTTGGATATCTCGGAAACCGGAGTAAGCGACCTCAGAACTCTGCCCGGACTAACCGCTCTCAAGAGCCTTAACGTCTATCGCAACAGAGTGGTACACTCGACGGAACATATAAATGAAACCGCTTTCTGGAGTGTACGGCCACACCGGAGTGTGTGCCTTATGGTTTAGAAATCCACGGGGCAGTGGAACACCATCATGTTTGTTGTAGCCCGTCAACAACACGCAGCCTTGCACAGGGAAAATGGAAGCGGTCTCCCTAGACCCAACAGTTCCATGCAGTGCAGCCTTGCTATTGTGAGAGCAGAGGAGCGGTCCCGGTCCGAGTAAGTGCTGGTTTCTGGAGAGAATCGCAGTCCTTTTACCTCAGGGTACCGCTTGATTGATTGGTTGTCGACAAGAGAGGGGGCTAAGCCACCCCTCCTGTGCTTTTCTTGGATTTTCTTACGGGCGCAGTACACCCTCACCGCCAACTGGTCGCGCTCAGCGACCTTTGGAGGCTTCTTCAAGAGAGTGTGACAGAACCACTCATCACCGAGACGGATCTGACCTTCAGCGTTTAGAGAAACACTTGGAATCTTGTAAACACATTCCTTCTTGGCACCGTTTTCCCAAGACATGAGAGTCGTCTTGAACTCATCTGTCACATGAACCTCCTCTTTGAAGAGGCGCTTGCAGGAAGCGAAACATAGATCCCGTAGGCACAGCTACCTCTCCTGGTCCGGTAGCCTTCATCGTCTTGATTGCAGAACCATATGCGATGCGAACCCTCAGGTCAGGATGATCCAACTTCATGTTGCGCTTGATCCCTGCCCAAAATGAGTCCATGGCCTTGCGCTTGCCAATATACCTCTGAAAGTTGTCTCGGGACTCTCTGCGACGGAGTGCCATCCTCCACCACTCGTCGGAAAACGTAGCGTAATTTTTCAAGTAAGCCGAGATATCATCCTTCCTGGATGTACTCAACGCTGCTCCATTTTCACGCAGAGACTCCCATCTAGGAATCATGTCTGAGAAACGTTTTTCTTGCTGTTTTTTCTGTTTCTTGATACCAGACTTGTGGTAAAAAGCTCCGCGTGTAAGCTTCCATGTCTTGCTTTTGTCGTCTGCCAGATACGTGACTGTAGCGATGTTGCTCCTACCAGGATCCACACCCAGAACGACGATACCCATATCGGGCAATGTCGTTTTGAGTTTATGGTCATACTGTTCTGCGACGCTCATACCTTCCTCGTCACGAGACCTCTTACTGGTCTTCTTCAGATCGGACACACGAACCTGTACTGTCTTGCTGTACTGCATGCTCAATGAGACTCCGTCAGTACAGATGCTACAATCGAACACCCACCCCGTCTTGACAGGTGGTTTCTTGAAGAAGGAACCTGCGACTGTTTTTCGGGCGTTCACGAGCGTGTCATACCTACCCTTTGCATGTCTGTACTCGTCAATAGCCTTGATATCCTTAACGTCAGCATCGTACTTCTGTTGGGCCAACTTGTATGCCTCCCATTCACCAGGACCACATGATTTTTCTTCTTAACTGCAGGCTTCAGAGGCAACATGAAGCGGTCGGGATCCTTTACATTTTCCCACTTTGAAAGCTCGACGATGTTTGGGTCTTTGGGGAACACGTGCCTGAACAGGTTCACGAGGGTCTTCATGTCAAGGCGGACATGCGCCCGTTGGACATTGAAGATGGGCATCAACCGGATACGACGTGCACCCATAGCCTCCAACCGTGTCTGCATCCAATAATTGAACCGGACCATGGTCGGGAAGTCCATGTCTTTGCCATAGTCATCATAAAGTCGACTTCCATCTGGAACTTTCAGCCTGACTCGAACTTCACGGACGTACTCCTGAACAGACTCTGGCCAAGATTCCATCTCCTGTATTTCTTGTTGGATGACCCTCATCACGTCGTACACACGGATGGTCTTCGGAGCTCCCAGTGCCTTCAAAGTAGCCTTAGTGAGGCGGGTCAGACGAGGTACCAAAGGAACCCATGCGTTGTTCGACACGACAGTGCTCAATGTGTGACCGGCATAGTTCAAAACCTGGTCGAAATAGATAGGGTAGGAGTTGATGTAGTCAGGGTCATCGCTACCAAGCACCTTTCCGATTACGTCTTTCACGGCTTCGTATGATATTCTACTCTCTTCATCTGGAAAGACGCCGTCAACTCCGATCCTTAGCCAATCCTTCCAGTAGGTATCCTTCATATCGTACATATTAGGAATCGGCAGGTCGCCCTCCATGAGCCTCGTGACATGGAAAGTCAGCACCAGACTGGAACGCCGTAACATGCGGCTCACCACATTGACGAGCTGATCCACATGCCCCCTGAACTTACCGAATTCTTCATCGTCAAGACTCATTGCCTTCTTCAAGGGCGCATTTCACGACGCACATCTTTTCCACCATCTTGTACTCTGGAGGGGGTCTGGCGATGAGACCATTGTCTTCGCATAAACGGGCAATATCGTCCTTCTTGTCATTTGAGGAGTATGCTACTTCGGCCAATTTTAGTAGCTCCTTCAATTTCGCGACTGTCGGAGGTTTCGTTGCCATCTTACATAATTTGTACATCACAGAACTCTTTATACAAACATCACATACGTGTTCCATACGTGGTCAAAACAACCCATAATGATTTTATCAGTGAGGTTGCTGAATGCTAAGGAAATCATATCAGACACGTGCGTCTTTGTATCGTTTGGTATATAGTTCTTTCCTTATCGAAGCACAGCTCAATAGCATTGAATTCTGGACTGTAAGGAGGAGTGTAACACATATTTACGGGGCTTCTGAGGACCAAGTTCTTATGGATACTGGCATTGTCCATTATTACTACTGCATTATTGCACAAACTCAATGAGTCAATAAATGCAGCGAAGTCCGTCTTCTTCACAGATCCTTTCTTCACAACGAACTCCTTCCTACCATCTGAAAAAACTGCCATCAACAAACTATGGTGTACCCACCCACCAGTAGTTTTAACGATAACAGGTTTTCCTACAGGGGAATACCCATAATGTGGCTTGAGACGCTCACCGGGAAAATGGAAGCGGTCTCCCTAGACCCAACAGTTCCATGCAGTGCAACCTTGCGATTGTGAGAGCCGAGGAGCGGTCCCGGTTCGAGTAAGTGCTGGTTTCTGGAGAGAATCGCAGTCCTCGTACCTCAGGGTATCGCTATAATATTGCTAACTGGAAGTTGTGGTAGGACGCAAAATTGATTTCAAGCTGACAGGTTCTTTAGAGAACGCAGTGTCGAGCGTAGTGTAGTAGATAAACACATACAAGAGGATTTTGGGGGACTCGGGATATTATGTAACATAATTCCCTTGTCTGAGTGTACATGTTCAAAGTAGCCTGAAAAGTCAAACAGGTGTATAGTTTTTTTTTTACAGGGAGACACCGCGGTTTTTAACACACCCAAGTCATTCTTAACGCCAATTTTCTAATGGCGATGTCGTACATTTATTTCCATCTGATATATGTTTCAGTGTACAGTTCCNCTCAGAGCGGGTGTATCGCGGATGCGCCTGCACCTGCTTCTATCTACAGTCGGCGGGAACAGTTATAATGACAACATATATCAGAAGGAATAAATGTACACTTCGCCGTGAAGAAAATTGGCGTTAGAATGGTCGCTGATTGGGTGTGTTAAAAACTTCTGTGCTCACGAACATCAGTTCGACTCTACTGCCCTCATTGAGTGGAAAACGTTTTGGTGTGAATCGACAACTACGTGAATTTGTAAGCAACTTTTGAGACGACCAAGGATTTTTTTAAATCGTTTTTATTGTCAACTAAATGCACAACCACAAGAGGTGTTGTTGCATTTTTCAAAAGTACTCACAATTTACGATTATTTCCCAAAATTATTTGAGAACAACTGTATATGTTCAAAGTAGCTTGAAAAGTCAAACTGGTGTATAGGTTTTTTTTTACAGGGAGACACCGGGGTTTTTAACACACCCAAGTCATTCTTAACGCCAATGTTCTAACGGCGATGTCGTACATTTATTTCCATCTGATACATGTTTCATTTTACTGTTCCGCCGACTGTAGAATGCGTCGCTCTGTTCATCATTGGTCGACGAGATATGGTGCGTCCAATTTTGACTTTTCTACCAATATTTTTTCCGTAGCATCCATTCGTTCGTCATCGCTTCCCACACTGTCTATGCCTCCTGGTTGGTGGTCGAGAACGCGGCGGTCCTCGTCGTTCTAAGTCCGGCTCAGAATGCATGGGGCTGTGACGGAGTGGGCACAGTACTTCTGCGTGAAGGCCTCCTCTCATGCGCGAAGTCCCTGCAGGCGCACCGAAACGCGGTGGCGGATGCATTGCGTGTTCTTCATGGATAAATACCCGCCGGGACGCGATGTAGGTGGTTTACGTCCTTGGTATTGGGGGCGTGCGCTCCCTGCTTGGGGACGGCGGTCGAGCCGCCTCGTTCCGTGGGTGCCGTGAGGGTGGCGGCGTGCGTGGGCGAAGAAGGCTTTTGGTGTCTCGTTCAGAGTCGGCGTTATCATCCATAAATTTTTCGGACGCTGCGAGACGGCGGCTGCGCCCAAGAGCACGGACGAGGTGAAGCCCTGATCATGTGGTGCTGTGGCAGGTGTCGATCCGCGGGCGGAAACTCGATGCCGACGAGTTCCCTTCCCCCCCCGGTTCCGTGCGCGTCAATCGCGCGTTCCACGACACCCCTTGCCCTTCGGGGGTCCCCTCTCCATGCACTAACCGGAGTGCCAGTGTGTCGCGGACGCGAGCCATAGTGTCACCAGCCCTTCTTCATGGACATGTCTAAAGATTCGCAGAGCCTGCTGGGTGATTGTCGGCCCCCGTCCCTCGCCTCGACTCTTATGTAATGGATATTCCATTCCACGGTAATTATGGTAAATACCCTGCCTCCGCATGTTGGACGTCCAATGCATGCTGTTGAACGGGAACCTTTTTTGCCATCTATCCACACGAATAGCTTGGACATTTCGTCGCCTGCAGTGCGTCCCCGCGTCCTTGTTGCCAGCATGTCCCGACTCTTTTCCGAACCACATGAACCTGAACCTCTCGGTAATCTAATCGAACGTCCGGGCCCTCGTGGCGATGTCCTTCACGGCTGTGGTTGCCGGTCATCGCGAAAGTTACTGGTGTCTCGCGCGCATGGCTGGCGCAGTTGTGCGTGTTCTTAAGTGTCGTCGTGCCCGGGCGCGGGGGTCGCCCGAAAAAAGACTCATGAGCACATGGCTACACAACAAACCGTCTGCAGCAGATGTGCCCAGGTACGACGTGCTGGCAGTTGCAGCGCTGACTCGCGCAAGAAGGTCATGTCTACATTTGCGATCGTGTCGGGACGCGATCACCCAGACTGGTGAAGCTTGCCCTCGTATAAGGCGTCGCCCCCTTGGGGTGGAATTCTCCGCTCCCCGGAAATATCTGCGCGCCGGTGATTCCCTCCTCGTCGCGCGTGCCAGGACCCCGCTTGCTTTCGGCTTGGCAAGCTGTCTCTCCCACGCGGCAACGGTCGCGTTTTTGCGCTTTGTTGCTGCGATTCCCCAGAATAGGGCCGTCCCCCATTTGGGGGGGTGTGTCGTCGCACAAGTTTGTTTTTTTTTATTTGATTGTTGGGATTTCTTCTTCTTCGATACCTGGAAGACTGCGCGGAGCGCGCACAGTGCTGCGCAGTGTGTTCCTCTCGACAGCGGTGTGCTCGGGTGGGGGTGTCGCTTTTTTGTTCGGGGTCACCTGTGATCGAATAGATGTCATCAGAGCAAGCCTGTGACAAACAGTGTTTCCCACGGTAAAATGCTCGTCTGTACCGGTAATCCTTTTGCCTTGCTTGCGCCTGAAGGTTGAAATCGACAATGACCTGTGAGCGTGTGCGTTAGACTTTGCTTTTTCGGAGTCCAAGAAAAGCCCCCCCCCAGTCGCGATGTGCTGCCGGTGCTCGCGGATCGCCTTGTGTCAGGTCGACGACTGCGGGTGCGCGCACGGCGGAGACCGCTCTCATGTTTTTGTGTATCTAAGAGTAACGGACGCCCGTACTCGGGAGGACCTTTGACGATGCATGGGTCGGGTTTGCGCTCGCGGGAAGAAGAGAGAGAGACGTTGAACGCGTCGTGCTCACACCGAGTCCCCACTTGCATTCTATGATTGTTGGTTATACACTCGGACCAAGGAATTATGTTACTCAGTAATTTAATCCCCAACAAATTCCTCCCAACTAGTCCCTCTTGTATTTGTTTAATCTTCCTACACTTCGCGCGGCGACCACTACACTCGGCGTTCTGTAAAGAACCTGTCAGCTGTCAATCAATTTGCGTCTACACAACTTTCCAGTTTGCAATATTTCTTTGGCCTCGGCAAGAATTCCCGGGCGGTTGGTATCTGCCATCGCAAGCATTGTTTTGTTACTGGCTGCATTTAAGGTCACGTGCTTTCGATGTATTCATTCAGCTTGACCGTGGGGTTTGCCGTGTGAATCTTTCTGTCGTCTATGTATTCGTCACAGCTTGACGTTGGGTTTCCGTTTGGGTTTTTAGCAGGATCTATTTAATCTATTCGTCTCTTTGAATGTGCGACCTGTCAAGTGACAGTCAACCGGCAGTAGGTCTGACAGAGGTGTCAGGTTGTCCACGTATGTGGACGATATGTTCAGGTGAAGCAACGAAGTGAGGCGGGACAGCGGTGATATGTCTTTCACGACGTTGTGCGATATGTCCAGGTGAACCAATGAAGTGAGGCCGGACACCGGTGATATGTCTTCGAGCTTGTATTCAATGTTAGAAATGTCGAGGTGAACCAACGAAGTGAGGCCGGACAGCGGTGATATGTCGTCGACCAAGAAGGTGTGCGATATTTGAAGGTGAACCAACGAAGTGAGCCGGACAGAGGTGATAGGTCGGTCTTGTAGGTGCTCGACATGTCCAGGTGAAATCAACGAAGTTAGACAGGACAACGGTGATATATCGTCCACGTCGGTGCTCGACATGTCCAAGTGAACCAACGAAGTTAGACCGGACAGAGGTGTCAGGTCTTCGAGATCTTTCGATTTCCGAAATGTCCAAGTGCGTAAAACGCAGATAGGTCTGACAGAGGTGTCAGGTTGACCGCTAAGGTGTACGACATGTTGAGATGAAACCAACGAATTGAGGACGGACAGAGGAGATATGTCGCCCACGCCGGTGTGATTGATGTCCAGGTGAACCAACGAAGTTAGACAGGACAACGGTGATATATCGACACGTCCGGTGTAATTGATGTCCAGGTGGACCAACGAAGTTAGACAGGACAACGGTGATATATCGACCACGTCGGTGTGTAATTGATGTCCAGGGTGAACCAACGAAGTTAGACCGGACAGAGGTGTCAGGTTTCGAGCTCTTCGATTTCCGAAATGTCCAAGTGCGTCAACACAGATAGGGCTGACAGAGGTGTCAGGTTGACCGCGAAGGTTTCGAATTCCGCCAAAGAAGATAGGTTCTGACAGAGGTGTCAGGTTGTTCACGTCGGTACACGAGATGTTAAGGTTCGTCAAACCAGTTAGGTCGGAAAGAGGTGTGAGATCGTCGACTATCTCGTTATTCAAACGAGTTAGGCCGGAAAGAGGTGTGAGTTCGCATACCCCACACATGATATGTGGGGATATTTTCAACTCTTGGAGCCTGCAAAGGCGTGCAACGGAGTCCAAACTTTCGTAATGGCTTAGGTGGATCCTTGTGACACACCGGGGTGCGACGCATCTCCACTGTTTGCAAACGAGAACCACTTGTTTGAGGTGGAAGTCGTTAGAAATCGCATTGGAGAGAATGATCTCCAGGACATCTTCAGGGATGTCAGCAAAGGAACTCATATTAAATTGATTCGTTTTTTGAAAATGAAACGAAACTATTGCGATCAAATACTGTGAAGTGTGCTGGCACTGAAGAAGGTTGCAATAGTTGTGTTTACACATCAATACAATACATACAATACCAAGGGGGGGACGAACGGGCCTGTGTTTGATTCACGTATTTCCGCCACCGCATGCGGTGTGTATTGCGTCATTTATGCGGTACATCCTCTCAACCCCTTTTTTTTCTTTTTTCTCTTCCTCCGCTCTTCCCCCCCCCCCCCCCTCCCTTGGACTCTCTTCCCCCCCCCCCACCCGGCTCCCTCTCTTCTCCCTTCCCTCTCGCGTGGCTTGCGGGTCGAGAAGGAGTCTGCTGGATACAAATCTGTCGATATATAGATCTGGACTACTTTACCGTGTTTCATTCATGTCTGAGTGCTCGTCCACGTCGAGTTCAGATGATATCAGAAGTTTGTCTAGTGAGGGGCGGAAGCGGTGATATGTCTCCACGTCTGTGCCCTCCATGTCGAGGTGAATCAACGAAGTGAGTCCGGAAAGTGGTGATATGTCGTCCACGTCGGTGTTCGAAATGTCCAAGTGAATCAACGAAGTGAGGCCGGAAAGCGGTGATAGGTCGGCCATGTGGGTGTATTCGAGGTGCGAAATGTCGAGGTGAACCAACACAGTGAGGCCGGACAGCGGTGATAGGTCTTCGTACACGTCGGTGTTCGAAATGTCCAAGTGAACCAACGAAGTGAGGCCGGACAGAGGTGATAGGTCTTCGATCCTGTCTTCGATGTTCGAAATGTAGAGGTGAAGCAACGAAGTGAGTCCTGAAAGCGGTGATATGTTGTCCACACGTGTGTACGACATGTTCAGGTGCGTCAACAAAGTGAGGCCGGCCAGCTGTGATATGGTGTCCACAAGCGTGTTATCCATGTTCAGGTGCGTCAACGAAGTGAGGCCGGACAGCGGTGATAGGTCGGCAACGTAGATGTGCGCCATGTTCAGGTGCGTCAACGAAGTGAGGCCGGATAGTGGTGATATGTCTTCCACTTCGTTGTACGACATATCCAGGTGAAGCAACGAAGTGAGTCCGGACAGAGGTGATAGGTCTTCGCCCGCGGAGGTGTACGACATATCCAAATGAACCAACGAGGTGAGGCCGGAAAGCGGTGATATGTATTCCACACGTGTGTACAGGATGTTCAGGCGAATCAACGAAGTGAGGCCGGACAGTGGTGATATGTCAAACACGTAGGTGTGCGCCATGTTCAGGTGCGTCAACAAAGTGAGTCCGGACAGAGGTGATATGTCTTCCACTTCGTTGTACGCCATGTCCAGGTGGAGCAACGAAGTGAGGCCGGACAGAGGTGATAGGTCTTCGCCCGCTGAGGTGTACGACATATCCAGATGAACCAACGAAGTGAGGCAGGAAAGCGGTGATATGTCGAACACGTCTGTGTACGATATGTCGAGGTGAACCAACGCAGTGAGGCCGGACAACGGTGATATGTCTTCGATCTCCGACATTTTTTTGTAGGGTACGTCTTTCCCCCGATTGATACCGATTTTCAACTCTTCGAGCCTGCAAATGCGTGAGACATAGTCCAAACTTTTATAATGTCTCAGGTGGATCCTTGTGACACACCGGGGTGCGACGCATCTCCACTGTTTGCTAACGAGAGCCACTTGTTTGAGGTGGCATTCGTTCGAAATCGCATTGGCTAGAATGATCTCCAATACATCTTCATTGATTTCGTCAAAAGAACTCATTCGTTTGTGAAGTGTGCTGACACTGAAGAATGAATGGTTGTTTACACTTCATTCGATGACGAGTGGACGAGAAGTCGCCGCCCACTACAGTCGGCGGAACAGTAAAATGAAACATATATCAGATGGAAATAAATGTACGACATCGCCGTTAGAAAATTGGCGTTAAGAATGGCCGAAGTTTCTGACCGTGTTCCTCCGTTTGCGTGTGTACGTGTATGATGACTTGACAGGTTTCTGCAACTGAATCCCTCTGCCCCACTCTGCGGGCCCCGCGACCCCCCTTCCTAATAATCCCCATATAATTGTCGAGCAGGAGTCTACTTGATACAATCTGTCGGTCGATCTATGTATCTATCCATCAATCTATGTATTCATTCTCGATCTATCTCTCGCTTGTGTGTGCGAGAATGTTCCGCATGAGGCTTCGACACTCGTTATAATATAATGTATGAGCTTGTTAGTCCAGTAAAGAAACCTCCTTACATACAGGAAAGTGTGTGAGTGATTATTTCATCCATCATTCAGGGAGGCGGGCGGGAGTTGTTGTTGTATTACATTGTTCAATTCGTGTATCTTCAGTACATCCGTTGCTTCGCGCAGCGTCTTGATGCTGTCACGCAACAACGTCAGGCTGTGTGTTAACTCCTTGAGCGTATCTGCATTCTCCCTATGCTGCTCCTTTCGCGAAACCGCATCCTCCTTGCGTGCCACCGCATCCTCCTTGCGTGCAGACGCATAACGAAGTGAGGCCGGACAGCTGTGATATGTCTTCCACGGAGGTGTACGAAATGTCGAGGTGAAGCAACGCAGTGAGTCCGGACAGTGGTGATATGTCGCCCACACGTGTGGACGACGACATGTTCAGGTGAACCAACGAAGTGAGGCCGGACAGCGGTGATATGTCGTCCACCATGTGGGTGTACTCCATGTTCAGGTGAATCAATGAATTGAGGCTGGACAGCGGTGATAAGTCGCCCACGTCGTTGTACGATATATCCAGATGAACCAACGAAGTGACGCAGGACAGTAGTGATATGTCGTCCACACGTGTGGACGACATGTTCAGGTGAACCAACGAAGTGAGGCCGGACAGCTGTGATATGTTGTCCACCATGTGGGTGTACTCCATGTTCAGGTGAATCAATGAAGTGAGGCAGGACAGTGGTGATATGTCGTCCACACGTGTGGACGACATGTTCAGGTGAACCAATGAAGTGAGGCCGGACAGCGGTGATATGTCGGTCACGTAGGTGTACGAAATGTCGAGGTGAAGCAACGCAGTGAGTTCGGACAGTGGTGATATGTCGTCCACACGTGTGGACGACGACATGTTCAGGTGAACCAACGAAGCGAGGCCGGACAGAGGTGATAGGTCGGTCACGTAGGTGTACGATATGTCCAGGTGAACCAACGAAGTGAGTCCGGACAGAGGTGATATGAGCACGTCTTCGATATCCGACCTTTTTTTGTAGGGTACGTCTTCCCCCCGATTGATACCGATTTTCAACTCTTCGAGCCTGCAAATGCGTGAGACGTAGTCCAAACTTTTATAATGTCTTAGGTGGATCCTTGTGACACACCGGAGTGCGACGCATCTCCACTGTTTGCAAACGAGAACCACTTGTTTGAGGTGGCAGTCGTTCGAAATCGCATTGGATAGAATGATCTCCAATACATCTCCATTGATTTCGTCAAAGGAACTCATGGACATGCGTATTAAATTGATTCGTTTGTGAGGTGTGCTGTCACTGAAGAATGAATGGTTGTTTACACTTCATTCGATGACGAGTGGACGAGAAGTCGCCGTGACCCTTGAACCCAATTTGTTTAAGAATGTGTAATCGTTTTTCTTGGCTGCGTCAAACTCGAGCACAACAGGGAATCTTGACCGCAGAGTGTTGAGCAACAGAGACAAAGTAACTTCATCAACGAAAGCCATTGCCACCCAGGCAGGGCACATGGATTGCATACATCTAGGGACATTTGAAAGTGGGACACACCTTATAATCATCACTATTGACCGCATCTCCTGGTACACTTGAACTTCATGAATTGCCTGTTTTTCATTGGAACTCCATACATGGTTTGGGAGTATCTTTGAAATCTGAATCGTTTTTACCCCTATAAAAAAAAATTGACGCATTTTTCCTTCCTTTGAAAACACAACAACAACTGATAAACCCAAATATCTCCTCTCTCCCCCTCGTTTCCCCAAATCTTTCCTGTCATGTCTACCATGTCTGCCAAGATCACTGCGTTCGTCGATACAACAAATATCTTCGACGTCATCCAGAAGAAGGACCGAAAGAAGATATCCCACAGCGTCACCGTCCCTCATTTGAAGGGCATTTGCAACGTTATCATTTCCTTGACCAGCGTGCCTAAGTGCCTCGCCGACTCTGTCGGCGCAATGAAGATTGCGCACAGAAAGTTTATCCAAGATTCCCCGAAAGGGGAGAAGGAACCTCTACAGGCCATGTTGCTACCAGTTGCAGTCGCTACTGCGGCTGCCCAAGATGCTGCTGCTTCTACTTCATCATTGCTAGCCCTCGCCAGTGCTGTCGCCCTCCCAGAGGACGACGAAACCACCGAGGACGTTGGCATGGCGGAGGAGGGGTCCGGCGGTAACAAGCGCCCCCGCGCCACGGTGTCACCCTCTGTGGCTCCGGCTGCTACTGCTTCTACTGCTTCTACTGCTTCTACTACTGTTCCTGCTCCTGCCCTCTCTAGTGGTACCGCCACGTCTGCTGGCGCGTTCTCCACGGGCTCCCCCTCCTCCTCCTTGGCCTCCGGTCGGGTTGGACGCGGGGCCCCGCTGAAGAACGAGCTGCAGGTTGGTGCCAATATTGGTGCATTTACCATAGTGGGGTATTCCCCCACACTGGGCTGCACTGCTGTCACCACTAAAGGCAACCCGTGCAGCCGCCGTCAGGTTACCGTTTGCACCCCTGGTGCCCCCCCCTTCACCCCGGGCACGTGCGCGCACCTCGCGTGCATGAAACAGACTCCCTCACAGCGTGAGGCGTACCACGCCAAGAAGCGAGCTACGCTCGACGAGCTTGCAATTGAGCTTCGCTCCATGTCCCTCGTCTTACAGCAGCTTTAGTTATATACTCAGTTAGTAAAACCTTTTTTTTCTCATTTTGTATATTTTTGATCTGCCTCTGTTTTTTTTCTTCCCGAGTGACCGTGACAACGATGGGACCGTTTTTGTTCTTCCCGAGTGATCTTCCCCTCTCCGTGTTTACACGGGATCTGGGTGCCCTGTGCAGGAACTTTTGCTTCTTTGGAGGACCCTACCACAGTGGGAGTGGTCGCTGTGTGACGAGACTCTACAGGATCCGCATTGATGAGAGTGGTGCTTGTGATTGTGCGGTTTCTTTGGATGACCCCATTACCACAGTGAATGCGGTTGCGTAAGATGCGGCGGCTCATGCAAAACACGGAAACACAAAAACACGCCAATTTACTGAACTTGTTCTGGTTCTCTTTTACCAAAGGGCCTTGTCTGGGGCTGGGTTTCAGAATCCCCAAAATACAAGGTGTCGTTAAAAGTAGTGGTATTTCACCGGCGCCATAAAGCTCCCACTTATTCTACAGCGTAAACATAGGTTACTTCTTGCAGGACGACGATCGCCATGATTACCAGAATTTTTTAGTATGATGATTCGTACGAATTCTTTGGTGTTGTCATCTGTCATTGGTGGTGGGGAGACATTGGATGAAGCGATTGCAGCAGCTGCAGTGATGCTGACGATCATTCTTACGGAGATGCAATCCCATGGAGAGGTCATACCGGGACCGCTGAGCCAGGAATCGGTGAAACAACGTGGTTTGATGGAGGAGAAAGTGCAGATGGACGGGTTCGATTCTAAGTTCTGTGATGTTGTGACGGTCAAGACGGTGCCACCGGGTTGTGTGCCAGAGTTGTCAGAGCAGGAACTGGCAAAGCTTGAGGACGAGGCCAGGGAAATCTGGGCCACCCTGTCGACTGAACGATCGTCGTGTGATACTGGTGCTTGGGAGCTTGTAATGTCAATTTAAGATTTTTTACAAAATTGACGTTGAAGAGGGACATGTGTCGATGTGTAAATACTAGGCACAGTTTTTTCTCAAATAAAGTGGGACAAAAATGTAACTACAAGAGCAATGTGGAATTTTGCGAAAATATTACACTCTCCAAGAAACTTGTTCATGTCTAGTCCAGTACCAATGTGTCTAACTTTATACAGACCCAATCATTGGGGATAAAGGTACTCCAATTTCATCATGATCGCGCGCCACACTCTCCTCATAATCCACAATCCCTAGCTACATCAGGTGCCTCGCCAGGGCGTGCATCTGCGACTGCAAGTTTTTGGTCGACATACACATATTGCAGTTGCAGCCGCTCACGACGTGTACTGCGGCTCTCATGATACCCTCCTCGTCCTGTCTGATCTCGAAAGGTTTTTCCCTAAAAAGTACACTGAATGCCATGTTAGCCATTGTACATGCGTCAAATGAAGTGAGGCCTCTCTCGAATAGCATGTGCATGATGGTAATGTGCCCGTGGGCGAATGCCTTGTCATAGTGATCGTTGGCGTAGCCAGTTCTGTCTATCGCATTAGCGTCCAGTAGGATCTGCACGACCTCAGCGTACCCAAACTTGCAGGCAATCATGAATGGGTCGTCGAAGTGTTTCCGACGGAGACGCATGGGTCCTGCAGTGATGAGGAAACTCCTCACGATGTCTGGGCGGTTGCGTCTGATGGCCAGGCCCATGCACTCAATGACGAGATTGTCATTGATGACATCCTTCCAGTATTCATGCATGCATCTCAAAGCTTCAATGCTCCCGTCACTGTGTGCCGTCTCACTGAGCATGCAAGAACGTGCTACTTTGGGAGAGACATCAGAGTTATCTTGGACTAAAGCGAGTATACACTTCATGTTTCCCATTGATTGCATGGCACGAACTGCCGTCCGCATGGAGCAGAAGCTATTCACCAACAGATGTCGCATGTACCCAGGGGTCTCCCACGCTGCCTTTTGCATGGAGCGGCTCAGCGCCCACGGAAAAAGCGTTGAGGATCCGCTACGGTCCACAGTCAATGATGCTATGTGTAGCCACACCTCGGTTGGGATCCCATGATATGGGAAGGATCCCATGATGTTGATTGTTGTGCCTAAGGGAAACAAGTGCGTGGAATTAAATGTTGTAGTCATCAAATGAAGAACCAATGAATAGTCGATGATATTGATCGTGTTTACCTTGGACGTGAAGAAGCAAGTGGGGATAAGTAGGGATTTATTGATGTGGTGAATGGGTTTTGTGAATGAAATAATGAAAGAATGGAAGAATAAATAGATCGCGAAACCCGCTCCGCTGGTATCATTGTATCCTGGGTTTTAGCCCTTATGGTTTACAAATGATGGGCGGCGTTCCTTCCGCCCGGTCGATTTCGACCGGTTTTGGAGCTGGTACGTCTGCCTATTTTTGCAACGCCTAAATGCCAGCTAATATATAGGTAAAAGTTGCACGGGCATGTAAGCGAATTTCGCCAGACAGGCAGTGTGTGACTGTCCCAAAATTATTTGAGAACAACCGTATACCACAGAGTAGACAAATACCCAACCTACTCTGATCGAATAATTTAGGTTACTTGTGTCAACGAGTCGGGTACATGACCCTTCGTCATCATATCAACATTGTCTTTGATAACTCCATCCAGTGTGACGTAATCTTCTGGACACCTTTCTCCAAAAAAACCAGTTCCAAATATTTTTCTGTAATATGCATATAAAGGGAACTCTTCCAATCTCTCGAAATAAACCAGTTCCATCTCCTCCTTGCGTTGACACAAACAACATCGTTTTCATAAGTATGTTCTGGTCAGGGCGGATGTTTACTGCAGCAGCGTCCATAAATAGAGCCTTCGCAATACTATCTAGATCATTGTTGTGCAATAAATCCAATGTGGTTTGGAAGTACACACGTGTGATGAAATACTCAGTATTTTTGGCATTCAATTTAGTGACATGAGGGATATTATTTCTTATTTTCTCGTAAAGCATGTTAAACTTATCTTCCGAATCGAAGGAGTCCTGAATGATTCTGAACAGCTCGGATTTTGTGGGTAATATCTCCCACGATGTGGAGACAATATTGGGAGTGTATCTGTGCATATCAATTGTAATTGACGCATCAGAAACTAACTCCAACACCTTCCTAGCTACAGCAGAGATGTCCTTATCCAAAAATATAGTCATGTGAGGACCCAACACTCTCATATCCCAACATAATGGGCACACAAGATGGTTCTCATTGGCGTACGTCAGAATTTCAGTTTTAATTCTGCAATACATACAGCCCGCACTTGAATCGTAATTGGACGCCTTCACGCGAGCATCTCGGATGTCAGTCTACAAAAAAAAAGGATACATAAAATAAGATAAGACGAAGGAGAGTAAATTAAGTTTGACAATACAAGTGCTTGACATGACAGTAACATTACAATCAATAACAACCTATGAATTTGACAAGGCACAACCCTGTTTAAGGACACATCTCACTGCACCAGTGATCCTACAAGTAGGGCTGACAATTGCCAATGAATTCGTCAATTCAAACATAAGTTTATGCCAAGGCATCATCCATTAATTGATTCAGTATGACCATACACAAGTGCTTGACATGACAGTAACATTACAATCAAGAACAACCTATGAATTTGACAAGGCACAACCCTGTTTAAGGACACATCTCACTGCACCAGTGATCCTACAAGTAGGGCTGACAATTGCCAATGAATTCGTCAATTCAAACATAAGTTTATGCCAAGGCATCATCCATTAATTGATTCAGTATGACCATACACAAGTGCTTGACATGACAGTAACATTACAATCAAGAACAACCTATGAATTTGACAAGGCACAACCATGTTTAAGGACACCTCTCACTGCACCAGTGATCCTACAAGTAGGGCTGACAATTGCCAATAAATTCGTCAATTCAAACATAAGTTTATGCCAAGGCATCATCCATTAATTGATTCAGTATGACCATACACAAGTGCTTGACATGACAGTAACATTACAATCAAGAACAACCTATGAATTTGACAAGGCACAACCCTGTTTGAAGACACATCTCACTGCACCAGTCATCCTACAAGTAGGGCTGACAATTGCCAATGAATTCGTCAATTCAAACATAAGTTTATGCCAAGGCATCATCCATTAATTGATTCAGTATGACCATACACAAGTGCTTGACATGACAGTAACATTACAATCAAGAACAACCTATGAATTTGACAAGGCACAACCCTGTTTGAAGACACATCTCACTGCACCAGTCATCCTACAAGTAGGGCTGACAATTGCCAATGAATTCGTCAATTCAAACATAAGTTTATGCCAAGGCATCATCCATTAATTGATTCAGTATGACCATACACAAGTGCTTGACATGACAGTAACATTACAATCAAAAACAACCTATGAATTTGACAAGGCACAACCCTGTTTGAAGACACATCTCACTGCACCAGTCATCCTACAAGTAGGGCTGACAATTGCCAATGAATTCGTCAATTCAAACATAAGTTTATGCCAAGGCATCATCCATTAATTGATTCAGTATGACCATACACAAGTGCTTGACATGACAGTAACATTACAATCAAAAACAACCTATGAATTTGACAAGGAAAGTACTTCACAAAAAACAAACTCACTAGGGGTTGCGTGAAGAAATCTGCTGCTGGGTTGAATGTAGCGTGCAGGATTCCTTTGGTGTTAACCTCAATGAAGGCTGCTCCCATGAGAATCGAGATGGTCATTATGCACATCAACAACTCTCCTCTTCGAGAGGACTTCAGGATGGACTTCACGGACATCCCTGTGCAATGGGGTTTCATGGGGAATGCAGTGTGTGTCAGGGTGTGTGCCAGTGTAAGGACAACAACAAGTAAAAATGTATTAGTAGCTGGATTTTATAACTCACCAAGATTGGATGTGTCTTCTTTAAAAGCATCAGCCCCCCCCCTTCCTTCAACTACCAAGGCTGCTCCGAACAATGAAGGCATTGACTCGATGGATGCAGCCTTTAGCTTTTCAGCTTTCCTCCCACCTCGAGACTTATTCGAGGGTCCCTGAGTATTCTGGGCTACCTGGGTTGACTTGGGCATGTTTCCTGTGTTACGAAAAAATGGAGCATAAAATCAGTCAGGCAGGCAGTGCAGCAACAGCATTTGACTATCCTGTAATCTAGATCCTACCAGCTCAACTCGATCTAGCATCCTGTAAGTTATCGAACAATTGCGACAGTGCAGGCAGGCAGTGCAGAAGCAGAAGCAGCATTTGACTATCCTGTAAGCTAGGTCCGACCAGCTCAACTCGATCTAGCATCCTGTCAGTTATCGAACAATTGCGACAGTGCAGGCAGGCATTGCAGCAGCAGCATTTGACTATCCTGTAAGCTATATCCGACCAGCTCAACTCGATCTAGCATCCTGTCAGTTATCAAACAATTGCGACAGTGCAGGCAGGCATTGCAGCAGCAGCGTTTGACTATCCTGCAAGCTATATCCGACCAGCTCAACTCGATCTAGCATCCTGTAAGCTATCGAACAATCGCGACAGTGCAGGCAGTGCAGCAGCAGCAGCATTTGACTATCCTGCAAGCTATATCCGACCAGCTCAACTCGATCTAGCATCCTGTAAGCTATCGAACAGTCGCGACAGTGCAGGCAGGCATTGCAGCAGCAGCATCAACAACTATCCGTAAGCTAGATCCGACCACTTCACCTGGTTGATTTTGAAACAAACGCGATTGAGCGAGCGAGCAAAAAGCACTTCCTGAGCAATGCCAATTCGGCAATGCAATTTCAAATTAGCGACACCACCGCCGATTGCAACTCGTCTGCGAAATCCTGGAAGCTATTTCAAAGACACCTCACCTTGGGCTTCCGAATTTCCAGGAATTGAGTGGTAACCAGCGAAAGATGTGGTGCTTCCTCGCTGGACCGAGCATATGAACCTACCAACCCTTATTCATGTTTCAGCTGAAGCTCGCGGTCAGCCAGCTAGCGACACGAACCTCCGGCCAGCGTGTGGTTTCGCATGTCTGGGCAGCTCGCGACACGAACCTCCGGGCAGCTCGCGACACGAACCTCCGGGCAGCTCGCGACACGAACCTCCGGGCAGCTCGCGACACGAGCCTCCGTGCATGCCCCATGCAAACCCATGGCATACACCGAATTCCCCATGTACACACAACCACATGCAAACCCATGGCACACACAGAATTCCCCATGCAAGCCCATGGTACACACAGCATGCCCAATGCAACCCCATGGCACACACCGCATGCCCCATGGCACACACCGCATGCCCCATGCAACCCCATGGCACACACCGCATGCCCCATGCAACCCCATGGTAAACACAGCAGGCCCCCATGGTAAACACACCGAATGCCCATGGACACGCCGCAGGCCCCAGGCACTCACACCGCAGCCCCATGCAACCCCATGGCACACCCCGCAGACGCCCCCCCATGCAACCCCATGGTAAAACAACGCATTGCCCCATGGTACCACAGCATGCCTCCATGGTACAACAGCACATGCCACTGGTTTCATACAGGATGCCCCATTGGCACACACCGCATCGCCCCATGGCAACACCGGAAGCAACCATAGCGACACACCTCCACCTCCCCCCCACCAACATACCATCCAAAAAAAAAGAACACTAAAAACCCAACCCCACCCCCCCACCCCACCGCATGCCCCCATGCAAACCCCATGCGGCCACACACACAGTATGGCCCAATGCAACCCCATGGCACAACAACGCATGCCCCATGAAACCCCATGGCACACCCCGCCCTGCCCAATTGCAAACCCATGCGCACACACGGCATCCCCACTGCAACCACATGGTTAAAACAGCATGCCCCATGGTACACACAGCATGCCCCAATGCCAACCCCATGCCTCATGCAAAACCCATGGCACCACACGCCATTGCCCCACGGCACACAACGCATGCCATGCAACCCCCTGCCCATGCAAACCCATGGCACACACCGCCAGCCCCATGCAACCCGTGGGACACACAACATGCCCCATTGAACCTAAAGCCTCAAATGCCGGCTTCGCCCCTAACGAAAACGTGGTGATCCTGTGTTGTAAATTACTCCTATCACTCTTCTTCCCCGTGCGTGTGTGTGGCTGTTTGCATTATGCATGCATTCGGCTGAGGTGTAGCAATGATCATGAATCAATGAATCCGTATCACTTTGCATGTGAAACTGTGGGCTCCCCTCCCGGTCGCTCCGCTGGGGGGAGGGAAAAGGGGCCACCGCCGTTTGCGTGGTGTGTACATGGATGGTTGTGGATGTGATTCGCGGGTGGCACGTTCTTCTGTCAAGATCTCCACAGCCAGGACATTTTTAAGAATGGGAGGCGCGTAGACCCATCTTAAGGCACGGGGAAACTTTGGCAAATTGTGAGACTTGGAAGTATAATGTGTGTCCCATTTCTTGAGAGAACAAACTGTAAAGCCACCAACCGTTCTGATGAAATCATATCTCATCACAAATGCCACAACGTTACACAATCACAGTTTTCAGGAAGGACAGACGACAGATATCATGTTTCACTTTGCAGTATTGAAACTTGGAAGCAGGTCGTTGGCTGGTAAGGGGGGACCTAGGGGGAACAATATCAAGAGGCTATCGATGACTTTAACATTAACAAATGTGGTTGGCATACACCTGTGAATCATTATACCGGGCGCGATAGGCTCATTCAGGTAATACCAAAGCGGTATACTTATAGTGATACACCAAACGGGTAATAGTGTATATACCAAACGGGTTATAGGTGTTGCGGATATACCACAAAGGGATAAGGCTTGCTACTATACCAAAGGGTATTATAAGTGTATCTACCAAACGGGTATAAGTGTATATACCCAAACGGGGGTATAGGTATACACAACGCACCATAATCAAATTTGTTGTATGCACTAAATGAAACAAAATGTGTGATACTAGAAACTCAATAAAATAAATTTGTGTATGCAACTAAATGAACACCAAATTTGGTGTGTATGCAAAATCAAATACTCAAAATTTTGTGTATGCAACTAAATGAAACAAAATTTGGTGTATGGCAAACTCTCAATAAATCAACTTTTCGTGTATGCAACTAAATGAAAACATCTTGGTGTATAAAATCCACCAAATCAATTTTGTGTATGCAAATACATGACAACAAATTTGTGTATAACAAACTCAATACCAATCAAATTTTGTGTGTGCAACTAAATTGAAACAAAATTTGGGGTAACAAACTCAAATTGAAATCAAACACTTTGTGTATGCAACGACAGGAACAAATTTGGTTCGTATCAACTCAATAAACTCAACATTTGTGTATGCAACTAAATGAAACAAATTTTGGTTGATATAAAAAAACTCAATAAATAAATTTCAGCAGCATGTATCTTGCAACTACAAGAACAAATTTGTGTATACCAAACTCAATCAAATCAAATTTTGTTGCTATGCAAACTCAATGAACAAATTTGGTGTATACAAAACTCAATAATTCAACAATTTGGTCCTTATAAGTACTTCCTATTATTATAACATCTATCATTCAGGTATATACCATACGATGATCACCATTACCAATGTATCATTCAGGTTATCATGTCTAAACCAGAGGCTTCATGCACAGTCATATCGTCGTCAATCATGTAGTTTAGACTAGAAGGTAGAATCACTAGATATAGATTAGAAGGGAGTCCTCGAATGACGAGGTCGTGAGCATCGCGTGTGTGCCGCAACACGACGGGACAAGATGAGCAATTGCATCCTTGATGATGTTGGTGTATTGTAATCGATGCTGGTCATGCCACAAATGTCCATGGCTCGCAGCATAGTTTTAGGATTTCCAGGGTCAGGGTCATTCATGCGTCGCGACGACACGCACATGTGCTAGTGCGGACACAGGTTCGCTTGCCAAAATTTATTGGACGGATCCTCTCCCACCCCCTGTGACAAGCCATCCCGCTTCTCCTTCCGAACGCCACCAGGTGTCGTGAGCCATGAACGGCAGCGAAAACTTGCAAGTCCTAGGCGGATCGTCGGACCAGCGTCCCAGGATGTCTCACCGGCCGGTATGTAAGGGCATTCCACCGACTGCGACAACTGAATACTGCTGGTGTCAAGCATGCAGTAGTCAGTCATTCAAATCTGCGGTCAACCAGTCAATTATGCAATCAGTTTAGCTCAGTCAGTATATATGGCATCAGGGAGTCAGTCAGTCCAAAATATGCGTGGTAGTCAGTCATCAAAAAACATCTGACATTTGACAAGGACAAAACCCCTGCTTTTGAAGACACACTCACTGCACCCAGTCATCCTTACACGTCGAGATGACAATTGCCAATGAATTCGTTCACAATTCACAAACATAAGTTTATGCCAAGGTAACGGCATTCATCCATTAATTGATTTCAGTATGATCATACACAAGCGCGCCTTGACTATCGGACAGCAGTACATTCCAACTCACCCACAACAACCGATGAATTTGTTGTCGCAACGTCAGTCAGTCAGCAGTCAATTATGACAAATCGTTAGTCAGTAGTCGTCAGTCAGTCAAAATATGCCGGTCAGTCAGTCAGTGTCACAATAGCGGTCGTTCAGTCAGTTCAATTATGCAATCATTAGTCCGTTAGTCAGTTCAGTCAAGTCAGCGTCAAATATGCGGTCAGTCAGTCAACAATATGCGGTCAGTCCAGTAGTCAGTCAGTCAAACGTATGCGGTTAACGCTCAGTCAGTCAGTCAGCAGTCAATTATGCACATCAGTTAGTCAGTCATTCAAATATGCGGTCAGTCCGTTAGGCCAGTCACTTTAATTTTTGTTTGCAACATTTGTAACAATATTAATATTAATTAGGTAAGATAGGTCAAGCTGGATACAGGGGTGGTTTCGAGCCTGCAGTAAAAGTATGTTGTGTGAACCTCTAGACCCAGCATTCAGGAATCCTGCTGAATTTGTGGTCTGCGTGACATTCCATCCCATTATTCAGGTTCCCCCTTCAGGAATCCTTTGAATTTGTCGGTGACATTCCATTCCCACATCATGTTCCCCCCTTCAGGGAATCATTGATTTTGTTGTGACATTCCATGCCATCCCCTTATTCATGTTCCCCCTAAGGACATCCTTTGAATGTGTGCGGTGACATTCCATCCCATCTATTTTCGCTTCCTCCTTCAGAAATCCACAGATATAATCTCTCTCAGACCGATTGGTGACGGGTTCTCGTTTTGTACAATGTGCACACGAAACATTAAACCTTTCCCAATTTTTTCTTTATATGTACCTTTACTTTTTTGTGCAACGTCAGCAGTCAGTCAGTCAATATGCAATCTGTTAGTTCAGTCCACGTTCAGTCAGTCAAATAACATTCTGAGTAGAAATTTCAAAAAATCGCCGGGAGGCCAGGCACGCCCATTACTTACCGGAACATTGGGATGCTAGAGCGTAGTGGGCTCCCCACCCACGCAACAACTCCCAAACACCACTCTTCACATCCACAATGCTGTGGACATGGATCTAGAATCATCTCTGCAAAAGTTGCGTGCGACCTTGCCAAGATCGTTCGAATAATAATCACTCCACCTGCAGCACCCAAGAATTGAATTGAATTGAATGGAATGAATTGAAAACTGTGGTGTCGGTGATGGTACAAAACTAGCGTTGTAGTGTAGCAGCAAAGGTAAGAGAATACCGCAAGAAAGAAAAATCACGATGGACATTCCAGCCGATAGATGACTGGGCGAGGAGGGCTGGGGGGGGTCGGCGCGGTGCGGACAGAGCGAGGGGCTAGTGGGGGGGCCGGGGGGTGTTTCGCGGACAGAGGAGTATGGCGACAGGGGCGGGGGCGCTGGGGGGGGGTGCGTGGTGCCGGGCGGGTGGTAGACGACCGGAGGAGTATGGCGACACGGGAGGAGGGCTGGGGGCGGGGGGGGGTTATAGGTAAGGTAGCGACCGGGCGTGCGGGGGTAGGGTGGACGGGTGAGCGGTGCGGGTGGGGGTTGGTCCGGGGCTGGGTGCTCTCGGTTGGGGTGGTTTAGCGACAGAGGAGACTGGCGACAGGGGAGGAGGCGACGGGACGTCTGACAAGTTACGGCAACCAGTGGGGGCAAGTCGCAGGTATCCCAATCGCTCCGATCGGAGGAGAAGGAGGAGTCCTCGACATACGAAGACCGACCAGCATGAAGGTCGCCTAAACGTCAGGGCACGATCTGCGGGGCCAGCAACAGAAACAAGAAATAGCAGTGGCGCACAAAGTGAAATCAGTGCCCCACAAAATCAAAAAGCTGGAAAAAACATCAAAGGGGGGGTGGTGTAAGTAGCTGGGAAAACACGCGCGACGCAGAGTGTCCAGTCAGCTGGAAAACACCACAGGGGGAAGTCATCAGCTAGTAGCTGGAAAAAACATACACACGCCGCGTACGCACACACTCACTAACCACCTGCATAGTAGTTCCATCTCGATTGTAGTAGTAGTAGTAGTCGTAGGAGTACTAGTAGTAGTAGTAGCATATAGTTTCCAATATAGATTTTCTTAGTAGAGTAGTAGTAGACGCGAAGGACGAACGGACGAAAATTACGGAAAAGGACGAAAATGACGAAAAGGACGCAAAATGACGAAAATGACGAAAATGACGGGAACAAGGACGAAAAGGGACCACGAAAAGGACGAAAGGACGAAAAGGGACGGGTTCAGAGTTGCGCTGAAGTAAAGCGCACGTACACTACTACTACGCTACTACTACGCCAGCCGGATTTCGATGTATTTGTACCTGCCCAGGGACGCGTCGGAATTTTCCGGTGGTGTTCAGAAGTTGCCGCCTGAGTTAAAGCCACGCCAGCCAGGATTCCGATTTGTAGTGGTTGGGTTGATGTTACACTGTGGGCTCCCCTCCGTGTCGGCCCACCAGCGGTTCTCGCGCGCACTCCTGTGGGGGCTCCCATCGGTCGCCCCCGGTCGCTCCGTGGGGGGACGGTAAAAGGGGCTCGCACTTGTTTAATGCTGCGTACGGTGGTTTCATCCAAGTGTTGGCCGGACCACTATATCACTTGAAAAGCGTTTTGAGGTTGGTTGCTTGCACCGCCCGCCATGAGAACAAACAGTGAGTGAAATGATAGGTTCCCTAGGAATTTGTTACTTGCGTTATTTATTTGATGGGGGGGCCCATAGCGGCAACCATGAATGAAACATCACAAAAAAAACCGGTATAAGGGCGGTATTGATGAACATCATATATTGTATGAGTGGCATGGTCCCTATAAAATGGACCCGTCCGGCAAAGGGAAGAACCTCCTTTACATGCGACCACTGCACCATCAACAAGACCCCAGTGTTTTTTGGCCACCCGGGTACTGGGGAAGCAGGCCGACGCTAAGTGACGGTGGTCCTCACAATGGACACTCTCGAAAGTACCGACCCAAAAGAACGACTACGGCGAGTCTGCAGGGATAGAGAGCCGTGATCTAAAAAAAATACCCTATATTTCATCTAAACATCCTGCAAATTTGTTGATTCAAAATCGTATTGGTGTTCCCCCACTGCCCCGTGGGTTGTACCACCATTAGGATTTACACCGTTACAGGTTGTGCCGTAACGAGGTGGTTTACTTTTAGTATCCGTCGACATGTAGATTACCGTGGACTACCCGTAGAGCTAGCTAGACCTGGCGCGAGCAAGCCATTTTGGCACTACATTTCAGGTACCATTGCGGGCCCCGGGTGGACTACTGCGTGATAGTACGTGATCGTTACACTTGGAGACTACCGTGAGACTATCGTGAGGGACAACGTGAGAACAACCCAGAGTTACGTGAGCAAACCAGAGGCTACTCAAGCCGATTTTCAGAGTCGACGCCGCACTTCCTTCTTCCCCCCCGGACATAAGGTGGGACCTCTAGAGCAGGAACCTACCCAACTCCTCAGTGGCCCTGTCCTCCCCTTTTCCAGCCCTGGAGAGGGGACTCTGAACACAACAGACCCTGTTTTGGCTCTGAAAATGTGTCATGGGTATTACTTCTTGGGGCCTCCCAAGCCAGGCCCAACACACACCCCCGCACAGACAGCAACAAACTTATAATAATTCCCCATAACATTCAAACCTGACGTCTGATATCCTGATTTTTGGGCCATAAATCTGAAAAAACAGCCCGATCTACGTGGTGCGGCGTGAGTACACCACTCGAGGGTGGTACCTCTGGAATCGTCAGGACTCGCTCTTCCAAAGCTGGCGAAAGACCTGGGCACTCTGTACGATCCTTCGAGGGTTTCTGAGTACGCTTAGTCCTATATTTCTCCCTTCCATCCTGACAACACACGTGTCCTTTCAAGCAGCATAAGTCGATCATTTACACCATCACTGTTATCCTTTGACCCCCCCCCCGCAGGATTTCCGTTTCCCGCTGTGCTTTTTTCGTCCGTGTCGTGTATCGTGTGGACGCTGCAGGACGGAAGGGGTATGCGCAAGCCGCCGTGCATGCCTGTGAGGACTGAGGATGAGGAGACTGGACAGTGTGGTGTTATTGGATTTTCTCCGATGGACGAGGATCGATTGATGACTGGACGACCACAGGTTCCGCCGTTTGACGTGAGGATGACGGGGCTTTTGAAGTTTTGTCAAACGACTCGTCTAACCGCATCCGATACTTTATCCGTTGCATTTTGTTAATTTTCTGCAAACGATGGTCATGCGAGGTCTGATGGCGCCGGCCCACACTCCGATCCATTTCATCAAGCGTCCGTTCTCTTTTGTGGAGGCCTCATTCTTAATTATACAAGCAACTATTATGTGTGTGTGAATACACCTGTGTCTCCATGACTTCTACAGAATTGTTCCTGTCGCATAAGCTATAGCATCGCACCGTCCACGTGCTCGGAGCAGTGACATGGGCCAGGACATAGTTTTCATCAAGCTTCAAAAGCTTGTTCAAACCACACGACAGGACGCGTTTGGGAACAGAGAATGCAGATGGTATCACAGTGTTCACACCTTGAGCTGAGTGTGCATGATACAACAGATGTAATGCAGTAAGGCTCTGCGCACCGTGTAGAAACAAAGCTACATCATCGAGATTAAGCGGTTCTGTGTCAATCGCTTACTGCGGCATTCAAACTTCTAAGAGGATTGACGACAGCAGCAGAAGCTATGTTTGTGAGCAACGGTCATCCACTAGGATGCCTACAATTGACATGGAGATCCGTTAGGGTACGCGGAATGTTCGTGAGGGACAACTACGTCAGCATGAAGGTTACTGTGACACACTGTGATCGACTTATCGAAACTCTAAGAGGGCCGACCAATGCCGTGCGTCGGCCCGCACCGTTGGATGACAGCACTATCATTACAGCTATAGGGACATTCGAAAGTGGGACACCTTGTCGTCTGGGGACTTACACGGAACGTGACCAATCAGAGCTGCCGACCCACTGCTTGGCCGTTGAATTGTAGTTCCCCGGATTCAAGGTGTCACCACCCCGACCCATCGTACCTGGGCGCCATGGCTGCCATGCAAACATGCAGCATGCCCGGATGATCAGAGAGCATTTGAAATGTGCATCAGGTCGGCAACTTTAGTGAAAACTCTACAGTCGGGGCAACAGTTAAAATAAAACATCCCACATAAAACGGTATAGGCGTCGACGACGTTATCTGTCGGAGTGGATGGTCTAAACCAAAAATGCGCCCCGTCCAGCAAAGAAACCTCATTTCCATGCACGCATTGACACATCAACAAAGACCCGTGTTCTTTTGGGGCCCACCGGTACTGGTAAGAGGCGATCCCTGAGTCCTTCAAGGGACCACTCTCGAAAGTACCGACAAAGAGCGATCCGGAGTCTGCAGATGGAGAGGCCGTGATATAAAAAGAACACGAGTATTCTCGTTAACATCTGCCAATTTGTTTGATCAAAATCGTATTTGTGTCAATGCCCGTGATTTTTACACACTAGGTTACCCGGGACAGGTGTGCGTCACACGATCAGGCGGGTTTCATTTTGTATTCCGTTGACTGTATGTAGTCACTTACCTTTATTCACCTACCCACTGGGCCGGCAACACTTGTTCAATGTATTCCCATCTACCCACCGAGGCAGCCCTCAGACGTCACGCCAGCCATGGCACATCCCAAGCAGCCCATGTAACCCTGCCAACCCATGGTACTATAAGGGGCAGCCTCCAACTGCCACCAACTCAGTCTGTACATCCTGTGAAGGCGAACGGAGTGCTTCGGTAGGGACGCCCCATTTTGTCTTTGGCCATGCCTGGCGGGGGGCGGAAATGAGAGAAACTAAAGGTTCCAGGAGTCGCTAACCCATCCCTTGTCTGTGGTCGCTCTGCTGCTAATTGGTTTGCCGTTGCCAGTTCAAAAACCTATTCGTATGAAAACTTTTGAAGGAGCAGGGCCGTGCGTGGGTCGGGATGTGCGTCCGAGTGCATGCGAGGTTATACTCCCACGTGTTTTTCCCGACTCGGTTATCAAACATGGAATTGCGAAGATCTTGTAATAGGCATGCAACGGACAAACTGTTCAATCTTGTTTGCGTCCTGGAATAAACACCTTACGATGCCTTAGTAACTGGCATACCTGCACAGTCTATGCTCTCGGATGCCATTTGCACAACACCGTAAGGTGACCGTGTCCTCCTCATCAATGACCCTCCGTATGCTCGCCCTTTCATGCTCGTCCGCATTAAAACTGCACGTTGCTGGCACACCATCTGAGTATGTATGTCCGCACAGGTGCATGATGTGACTCAGAACATTAGCGTTGAGATACAGTTTATCCCGTTAGCTTTAACTAAAACAACATCTTAGCTTTAACTAAAACACATCTTAATCTCAGGGATGCATTGCCACAAGATTTTAGACACATCATCAACATGATTGATACGCAAACAAAGACTGCTGTCGACTCAAAGGTGGTTGCATGATCTAGTTTCATTACAATGTATAAAATATAGAGCAAGACATTTTTGCGGCATTCAAGGTGCAACACAACAGCAGCTGCAGTCTTGTCTCAACTTCTTACATTCATGTGGAGTGACGGGACTCCATGAAGAACAGGTGTAGGCACTTCTAAAAATTGTCAGGGCCAACACGTTCCGCGCTGATGACAAGTGCATTGCTCACAAACTCGCAAAACGCCACACTTACATCTCGGACAACAATTATTTCAACAAAAATAAATACTGGAAATTATCCGGAGGCTCCCTATTTTACCGTGTTCACTGAACACCTCTGAAAAGATTTTCTTGTTCGCCTGCGTAAAATCCTGCTTCGGGTGATACAAACAACGTAGAGCTTTCTCTGTACTTGTCACAGAACGTTGCTACATTTTCTTTTGAATGTCCTAGGAATACCAAACTTCCTCAGACTCCACAAAAAATACATTTGTCGTGAACCACGGAAAACATATTTGTAGTGAAAACCGTGTGTCCCAAAATTTTTGAGAACAACTGTAGGAAGGAGTACATATACTTAACATTACATGTCTCCCAATGACATTGTTAAATTGATATGCACAGGATTCACTCTTTTGCCCCTTGGTCTATTTTCCGCGAGGCGTTGTTTCAATTCGCGATTGGTGTCACTAAATGCAATCGAGAAGCAATCCTCTGTGATGTCGAACCCCTTTCTCTGCGCCCACACTCAGTGCCTTGACGCCCAAGAACGTCCCATTGTCATCTTGATGCTGCAATGGTCACCTGCCCACACGAGAGTAGTTCGTAACGCAATATGTAAGGGCTCATCCAGGCTATGTGCGAAACCCCATGATTTCCGTATTGGATGGAAATATGCGTTGTTATGCTGAAGGACGACAAGGAGGCAGACTAGATACAAATTTGGTGTCCATGTTGGTTTTGTTAATAAATAAGCGACAATTTGCAATCAGACGCACTTATTCCGGACACATCCATGGATTACAATTTAGGCTTGAGGCCGAT